>JAYESA010000012.1:168902897-169037897 GCA_036927795.1 Iris macrosiphon | reverse complement strand
TGCATATCCACAAAACAGGCACATCTTCAACCTTCTCCTACAAATATCCCAAGTGTGTCCTAACTTCCTGCAGTAGGCACAAGTGGGCAATGGCTGAATCTGCCTCTGGGACTGCTGCTGAAATAGAGCACGAACCGGCACCTGAACCTGCTGCTGCTGGATATGGGTACACTTAGCTGGTCCCGCACTGCTACCAGCACCACCCAAAATATCTCTACCTCTCTTGGACTTGAAATCCAAGTTATCCTTCGCTCTCTGCGCATCCATCAGGATCTCCTCAAAAGTAGTTGTATGGTATCCTCTAGTGAGGGATTTGATCTCCCTGATCAAACCTTTCCTGAATTTTCTGGCCTTCCTTTGGGGATTCTGCCCCTCTACAAACTTGCTCAATCTGTAAAACTCTGCAGCGTACTCATCCACTGTCATACTCTCTTGGACGAGGTATAGGAACTGGCTCTCTAAGACACCCAGAGCCACGTCCGAAAATTACTTCTTCTTGAAAAACTTTTTAAAAGCTTTCCAAGCCAATCCTGCCGCCGTGATCCTCGGGTCTGTCCTGAACCATGTCAATGCTATGTCGAACATTTGGCTGCCTACTGCCTCCACTCGCAGACCCTTCAGAATCTATGCCAGTCGTAGGTTCCTCTTCACGTCCTTGATCCAATCATTGGCATATAAGATCCCTTCCGCGCCTTTGAAGTATTTCAGCCCCATCCTCTTGAAGTCTGTGATAGTCCCTGTCCACGGTTGCTGAGCAATAAACTGAGGTGGTGTCATCTGTGGCTGGACCGTAATAGCTCTCTCAACTGCTGCAAGTACGATCTGGTGAGCATTCTCCATATTCTATCGCAGGACCTTGGACTATCGCTGCTACGCCTCCATCATCTGCTGGAAGAGCATGAACATATGCCTCCGATCAACTACAGGTGGGAGAGGTGGAAGATCCTCGAAAAACTGTTTGTCCTGTCCTCGGTACTGGAGGTGGAGCACCTTCGAAAGCTGTTGCCGATACGCCCACCTTGACCGGTGAAGCTGACCTCGTGAATGTAGGTGCTGGACCATCGTCTGAGGGTACTGCCCTTAAGGGTGATGAAGTGACTGATCGTGCTATCGTGGCACCTGATCGCTGGGAACGCGTCTTCAGCGGCATCCTGAAGATAGATTAAAATACAGAATCAATATTGAATATGATACGATATCATCAAAGAAGGACATAACTTTATTCAAAGTAAAGCAATATTCCATAGATAAGGATTTGCAAAACAGATTTTGGAATATTTTCTCGTTGTGATTGGGTAAACTCTCAGCCTAAATCCTATTTCCTAAAGCAGGCTTATAGCAGTACTCTAGACGAGCACAACTACGAGATCGTACTAATTATGAATGGAGACCTGCATGGGCCACCACTAAAAATATGTCATGATATGCACCCGGATATTCGGGCACGAGTACTTGGTTACGCTCAGCCTACGCCACAACATCGGCGGTAGAAAGCTGTTTGGGTCATTTTTAACTATTTAACATCTCAATAATATAATATGGTATATGTCAATCATCTCAACTCGAAACGGAGGAGAAATATGGTATCTCACAAGTATAACTAATCTCAATCACAAAAGAAACTAAGGAAGATAAAGCACGAATAAAAAAATGAAGGAAAGAATAAAGATACAACCCACAATCTGAAATAATAATACAAACTGTTAATCTCAACAATATAATAGTCTAATACAATCCAACAAAAATAAACTAAACCTCCTCGGGCTCTGCAACTAAGTCCTCCTGGTCTATAGGAGTATCCTCTAAAGGTACGCCGTCCTGCGGCCCGTAGAATATGGGACACTGCCTTATAAGCCAATTATCTAGAAAAATATATCCAGTCAGGATTAGAGTGAAGTATAACCCAATAGCAGTTCCAAATAATTGACAAAGACTATAAACAGTTATAGTAAGTAATACATGATGAGCAAGAAGAAGAATAAATCAGAGAATAAAATACAGTCATAGTTAAATTAAGAAGCAAGATAAGATATGCATGGTGAATCAAGAAATACTGTAAATAAAACTGTGAATAGATGAGAAATAAAATAGATAAATAAGATGTGTGTCCAGCAAGTATCATGTAAAGCCAGCATGAAAGCACTAACTAGTGTATTTTAAAATACCACTTTCGATATGTAAATGGCTAGGGGATAATACGGCTCATCGCATACTTGGTGTGTGACTGCTATCATTCCTGATTAGACCAAAGTGGGTGATTCTAGATTTTTGGAATGTTTACATGTCTACTCGAATATTTTCCCGCACGACTAGTATAAATGAATCCAATTTTGACACGCAAATCAAATATGAGTCTAGCTAGATAAAATAGGTGATTCCAGTAGGTTAGTCCTGATGTGATGCCAGTAATGAGTCCTAAAGTAGAGGCCAGACAAGTATAATATACGTGTCGCAAGAAAGTGAATCCATGCAATACTAATCCGTGTATCCAAGTGTCGAGAAATCAGGTAAAACAATACTATAGACCAGAATCATAGAAATTATCAATTAATGGAAACTATTAGAGAATATACTCGCCTGTCATCCAAGCAATGAATGCCCAACTGTGTCCCAACTGGTGTCACACAAACCTATATATGGAATATTATATTAATACAATGTTCTAGAATAAAATTTAGTTAAACTAGTCAAATTCTAGGTCATAAAATTATTTTTAAGTCAAAATAGTCAAACTAGGTCAACTATCGGTCAAACTAGTCAAAGTTGGTCAAACTAGCTATTTCTAGGTTGTATGAGTCTATCTCTAGGATATTGGGTCTATAAACTATGCATCTAGGCCACACTAGCTATTTTAAGATACTAAAAAACCTACAAGATACCGTATCCTATGATACACAAGTTCATTTATATAAAAATAATATTTTAGATATATATACAAGTCAATATACTTAGTACTATATCAAAATAATGAAAATACGATACATTGGTCTTGCACTAATGCGTATCTCACCTATCCCGATACCCAAACTCGTATCGGCCCAATACCTTGGTATTACCTTGGTAATACCTTGGTATCCCAAGGTAACCCAAAACACTTTACTTATAGCTATATATATATATATATATATATATATATATATATATATATATATATATATATATATATATATATATACAATACCTCAAGTACTAACTATATTAACATATCTAGTTTACTAACATATATACTTATACTAATGTACATAGATACTAACTATTCATATTCTAACTAATAACATATATCATAACTAGTATACCTATCTACCTACTAACTATACAATACCACAACTACATATATACATACATACATACTCATATAGCTAACTAGATATATATCAAGTATCCCAATAACTATCTATTGTATAACAAGTATATATATATATATATATATATATATATATATATATATATATATATATATATATATATATATATATATATATATATATATATATATATATATATAACTGACTAACTATATACCCACACCTTAACATTAACTAACTAGCACTAATATACCTATCTCACTAACAATACCAAGCTAAACTAAAATCTCAACTAACTAATTGCTAACTGTTACTAACTCATTAAAAACTAACTGAAACCAAAACCATGAATACTAACTAACCATCTTCTAATACCTTGAATACAAAATAACTGAAATCTCTACTAAAACTGATAACCATAACATAACTGAACCAAAATACCCAACCCAATAATCAAAACTCACTGAAACCTAGCTGGCACACTGAAGATGACTAGATACCCTGATGCTGTTGTAGCCTGCTGCTGCTTCACGCGCGCTGTGCCGCGCTGCACCGTGACTGCGCCGCGCCTGCATCGTGCTGTGCCGTGACTACTGCTGCAGTCTGCTGTTGCTGTTGCAGCCTGTTGCCGCGACTGCACGCGCGCTGCTGCGGTGCTGCTCGCTGCACACGCGCACACACAACCACTCGTGCACACACACACAACATATAGATACACACACATACATATATACAAACACCTATGCTCACACACACATATATATACATATAGATATCAACTTGCATATACACACTCCTCTCTCTCTCTCTCTCTCTCTCTATATATATATATATATATACACACACACACACACACACACACACACACACACACACACACACATACAAACACAAACATACCTACACTTATAGATATGTATATATACACTCACATATAGATATATGGACACATACACATAACAAAAACACTTCTATGTATTTACATATACACATACATATACTCAAACACAAATGTTAACACAACACTAACCTCTCTCTCTCTCTCTCTCTCTATATATATATATATATATATAGCTAGAGGGAGTTGTATATATATATATATATATATATATATATATAGAAATACAACTCCCTCTAGCTATATATATATATATATATATATATATATATATATATATATATATATATATATATATATATATATATATATATACCTACACTATCACACACAAATACAAACACCCACATGAATATATACAAGTATATATATATATATATATATATATATATATATATATATATATATATATATATATATATATATATATATATAGATCTAAACATAACTATATACACTAGTATATATACACATAGACACACACACATATACCCAAACACAATATACACTATTATATATATATATATATATATATATATATATATATATATATATATATATATATATATATATATATATATAAATACACATGTACATATAGGAATGAGAGCAAAACATCAAGTACGTGGAGTGCACCGCACCCATATCACACTAATTCTATGATACGCTTGCGATACGGTTCTAACACACAACCAAACGCATCCCGGAGGACACAAGCAAGTCTAAAATACTAATTATGAAATATACGAACCATAATTAGATCCACTATCTGTCCGTGTCAAGAATTGATGTGCACAACTTCCCGTGTCGAAAAAAATCCCCAAAATTACCCCGTTTCGTCAAATTAACGAGATACAAACTACACGTACCCAATTATGGATACAATACTAGTCACAAACAAGTAATCATTTGTCAATTTGATCTATTAGACCATATGACAAACACTACATGTGCCAATCTTGGAATTCTCCTAAAATTGGCACCAAATTGCACATAAATTCTACCATAGGTCTCCTATGAACCTAAAACCAATTCCTGTGAGTAGCCTATACATGTGGGTTAGTTTTTCATGGTTAATTCTCAGATTTATAACCTAATAAAAGGGAAAAAACTGAAATGTACCTATTGGGAGATGGATTTCTAATAAAAAATCTTTAAAATTGGAAAGTAGCTCCTCCATGTAGATCTTGGCCTCCTCTTTCTTGATTCTTACTTCCTTCTTGTAGATCCTTATTGTAGCAGTCTCTATTGAAGAATAGAGACTGAATTTAGGTAGAAATTTGGTGAGGAATGGTAAGGGAATAAAGAAATTAGAAAAGAGAAAAAAAATCTAGATCTATTTGGAATGAACAAAATAAAATGAGAGACTCTCTCTCCTCCTCTAATGGTTGGTCATAAACCCTCTTCCAAGAAATATGAAATGTCCAAAACACCCCTTTGGGCCTCTCATAAAGAAATAATTAAGGAGAGAATATTCTAGTCTAATGGTTTCACTAATTAATTCATCCTCCTAATGAATGGGTCTAAAGTTTGGTCCAATCTATACTAACATATAAATGTTGGGTTCATGCATCTAACTAAACTAATTAGGTCCACTACACAAGTCTAAAATAAATACTATATCTAATCAAACAATAAATAATATAACAAATAATTAATTACTCATGCACAATATTAAATACAATACTCTTAAAATAAAATATCCGTGTCAATTACTAAACTACCCTTAATTGGAAATATGAGGGTGACAGTATTCATGTGAAAAGCATGCATATTACTTTAGTGATCTTTCTATTAGGGACTAAGTTTATTTCAATAATCAAGATATCAGTAGCATATTGAAAGCTGGTTATGTAAGCAACATATATTGAATATGTGAAAGATATTTTATATCGTTTATTAGCGATTCTTACCAACAACCCACTTATTCATCCCTGTAAATAGTACAACATATTATACTTATGTTTTCTACACAAGATAGTCATTAGCATGCAGCCTATCTATATAAAGGTCACCGACGACACACATATCGTCGTTACAGACTATCCCTGGTGAGTGACGAATACTTTGAGTGCAAGTTGCGAGCCCCACTGAAGGCACCAACTCATCCTGGCTTTCGATGCCCCCTACCTGACCGGGTAGCAAGCCCGACTGTAAGTCCTGTACGCCCCGTGTCCTTCTACTAGCAACACGATGGGTTTCGTTGTCCTCCTAGGCCGAACGATCCCGATGCCCTGATTAGCATCTCTTTCGATGAACCATATTTTTGCCTTATGCATAGGCTGTCTGTGACCATGCAAATGCATGAAGAGTTATCATAATATATGTACGGTGTTGAGAATGTAAATAGTGGTGTTAGCTCGTGAAATCAATATTCTCGTTGATTATATGGATTGGTGACCCGCAGGTCCCAACATACTTTTCTCTTCCTTCTTTTCTTTCATGGGGACTTATCAGTTCCTACTTTCTTTCTTTTTTAGTTCCTGTGCACTAAAGCACTTTGTAGATATACATCCATTCCATGTTCTGTTTTCAGTATGACAAGTAGGTAAAGTGATTTACACAGTAATACTTCTTTTCTTATGTGAAACTTACAATATAGCATTCTTGTGACAATAGTATTAGCAGTTCCGTATTCACGTCTTTAATTGATTACAGCAGTATTGAATATAAGACATCACTATCTTTATGGGGACTAGAGCAACATAGAGTTATAAAGTACAGTAATGTAACACTAGCATTCTTTTTATTAGAACATAAAGGAGTAGAGGAGAAGGGACACATCCATTCACATATACAAATATTATTTCCATGCCATAATCTCACATTCGCTTACGATCCCTTAAGAATGATCCGACGCTATACACAATCTTCTAACTTGGCATAATTATACATTCGAACTACGCCGCATAAGATATTCCATCCGGCCAAGTTAAGCAATACTGTATTATCATACCAAGCATCTTAATTTCATGCACCACTTGTATCCTATTGGTCTGATCCATCTATAATTCCAGCATAATGCCTTTTTACGGAGCAGAAAATTTTATTTTGGCTGAACAATATATTATTTCTTGGCCATGTCATTTCTATTGAAGGCGTTGTAGTCGATCCAAAGAAAGTTAAAGCTATTGTTGATTAAAAATAACCCACGTCAGCTAGTGAGATTCGAAGCTTCCTCAGTTTGGCAAGATACTACAGACAATTCGTTAAAGATTTTTTAAAGATCGTATCACCTCTGAATCGCCTCACTAAGAAATGAGTCATATTTGAGTGGACGAACGACTACGGGGATTGCTTCCTAGAGCTAAAGCAGTGCTTGTTTCAACCCCAATACTTTTACTTCCAGATGGGACTGAAGGATTCTAAATTTATAGCGATACATTGGGTCAAGACTTGGGATGCGTGCTGATATTGAAAGGAAGGGTAATTTTGTATGCCTCAAGACAGTTGAAGCTGCACGAGAAAAATTATCTCACTTATGATTTAGAATTGGCAGCAATTTTATTTACATTATGACAACACTATTTATATGGGGTATCATGCAAAATCTTTACCGAGCACAAGTGCCTCAAGTATATATTCTTGCAGAAGGAATTAAACTTGAGGCAAAGACGATGGCTAGAACTTATCAAAGATTATGACTTAACCATCTCATACACACCGGACAAGGCGAATGTTGTGGCAGACACATTGAATCATAGATTCGTGGGATCACTATGATCAATAGCACCAAAGATATTGAGAGACTTGAAAAGTATGGACATTGAGTTCCAAGTTTGTAGGCAGAGCTTACATTTAGCTTAGCTTCAACTTGAACCAAGTCTTTTCAAAAGGATCAAATTAGCGCAGAAAGGGGATGAGTTCCTACAGAAAATCTATGGGCAGTTAGTTGAGGGAAAGGTCACTAATTTTTTAGAATACACGAACGGGGCTTTGAGACCGAAAGGAAGACTATGTATTTCGAACGATGAGACACTCCGGAAGAATTTTTTTAAGAAGGCTCATTATGCGCATATATGTGTTGCATCCTAACAGTACAAAAATATACAAAGATCTTCATACTACTTTTTGGTGGCACGACATGAAGAGAGATGTGAAACTCTTCGTGTCACAATGTATGGCTTGTGAGAGAGTGAAGGAAGAACTTCAGAGACATGATGGAGAGATGTGAAGCCTTGCCATCCAGGAATAAAAGTGGAAGCACATCAACATGGACTTTATTATTGGTTTTACAGAAGACGCAACGAGGGAATGATGCCATTTAGGTCATTATGGATCAGTTACCCGAGTCAACACACTTTATTGCCATCAAATTTGCTTGGAGCATCGATCGTTTGGCTCAAATTTACCTTGTATATAAGAGTCTCTTTCCATCTTTTTTACTATTTTTTTGATATTTTTGTTGCTTGGTTTTGATGAATGCATTTTTTGTTATTATTTTTGTTGAATGCTTTCATTGGACACTTTCATCATTTTTTATATTTATTTTGAGAATTCTGAGTGAAAGAGAAAAAGAAGATAGAAGAAGCGTACTAATCCGAATTTGGTGCCACTACAAGAGGACGCATAACAGAGACTTGATCGTTATGAAGTAATTCTCCTTCTATCGCTAATTATCTAATCGGTGGATGATTTTGTCCCTTCTTTCCTTTACCTTCATATCCTAATAAAAGAATTCTCTTTGTTTTCTTGCAACACCCTTACGATCGATAATGCCTTAAAAAATTAAAAGATAAAATAAGCATATGCATATTGTTATTGCTCATGATTGAAGTACTGGAACTGTAAACTGTTAGTGCATCTATACAAAAGATTAATATAATATAAACTTTTGTATGGAAAGCGGTATAGATATTGTTTGGTACCATTGAATAGTTCGAGATGGTTTGTGACCAATGGGTCACCAATCATAATAACCCTTAATAGAATTTAGATTGCGAGCATAGACTTGAGAAATAAGATGTACAAGTATAGATTTGCATATTGCATTTACTTTCATTTTCTATTACCATACAAGATATGATCTGTAGTTAAAGCATATACATTTGTCTGATCATGGACAACTTGTGCAAATTTTTTGGCTTTTCTCTAACGATATGAGACACCGAGATCGTATTTACCTAAAGAAAAATTATATGGAACATGCTTTAAGTACGCGGTATTACGGACTTTCAGTGGGACTAGCTATCAGGACTAGAAGGACGTGTCACAATACCCTGTTTGGTTCTTTATGATGTCGGAATCATCAATGATCATCATGTAGACATCCTGCATTGCTAATGATTATTTTGCAGTGACAAAATTTTAATCCTTGTTTTGCAGGGATGGACAAGTCGACTGTGGCTAATATATTTCTTTATAAGTGATGAATTTTATGTTATTTTGTATTCTTGGTATTGAACTGTTAATGGACCCTAGTCCAAAATAGAAAGAGCACAATAATAAATTTGTATGCTTTACATGAATAATGTGTTGGGAGTGGCCACATATCCGTGTTCGATCATTTGGGAGCGAGGTATGATAAGATCCCTTTGGACATGAAGGTGAAGTTGGGGATTTCAGCTTGGTGGAACGAGTTGTAGGACGAGTGTAGAAAGGAAGGAAAGATGCTTCACCCCTATAGGAAAGATGCATAAGAAGCTGAATGCACATTGTTTCATCTTTTCCCATTAATATCACATGTGTGCACAAGGGCAACATAGCGCTAATGGGTATATTGCAAATTTTTTTGATCTTGCCGAGCGGAACCATCTTGACAAGATCAAAGGAAAGCATGTATCTCGCTTCATGGATGAGCTCAACCTGACAATTCGAGAATTGATCGACATTTAGTGAGTCCTTATCTAACAAGAGACAAGGAATCGACTATTGCAAGTCGAGCGACTACTACTAGAAGGTGATAGTCAAACGACAAGTCAAGGTGGCCATCAGATGTGACGGATCAACACAATATCAAATCTACGAAGAATCACCAAAATATGATAAAGCGATGAAGAAGATGGACGGAGGAAAAAAAATCCATAGAGACAACCACTCGGCCCAACAACCCATATACCAAACTTGTCCTTAAGAGTAGCTAAGAAAAAGAGCCGAAAAAGACATTTGATTTACTCTGTCTATGTTTTACATACATGGATTCAACGCGACCTCAAACACTGTAAAAAAAGTTCTACATCTATTTTAATGTGTTCTTGTGCATATTCAGAGTGTGACATATCCTTATACGTGTTTCCGAGAAGACACCGCATAGACATAATAAGAATTTTGGAGTGTGTGCCTTTTATTTTTATTTATTTTTATCTTATTTTTTGTCTGGATCTGTGGCTATAATAGCCATCCAGCCGGTCTGGTCCAAATCGTGGCTATAATAGCCACCAAGCCAGTCCGAGGGGTTTCGATCCCATGACCGCTTCTCTCGGTTGTCCCCTGCCTTACTATTGTCTTGATGTTCAAATTAAAATTTGCGAATTTATCTAATACATGTAAACTAAGGAAAGAAATAGTAGTTAATAGATTTGGATCTTCATCCCTGCTAAGCTATTTCTAAATAAATGCATGGCATGCCTCTCAATAACAATGCTCAATCCAAACTACCCACATTACATGATCATAAACATGAGGAAAAAAAAAAATACAAAGCACCCATTTTTGCAAATAGTCTTACAAATTATATGTGAATGAATCACTCAGAAAAGATCAAAGAGCATATGTACTTTCATTCTCAAACAACTGCGCCGGTTGCATTGATCGAAACGGAATCCTCACTGAACGATACATCGGTCGACTGCTCCTCCTCCTCCTCCTCCTCGATCGGCACGATGCCGTCCAGCTTCCTTGCGACCTCCTCCATCTCCGGCCTCTTCTCGAGCGACCTCTCACAGCACCACAGCGCCACCCGCAGCAGGCTGAACATCCCCCGCATCGACCCCCGCTGCATCGAGATCTCCGGGTCGAACACCTCGAACGTCCACTCCTCCCGGACCGACTGGTGCACCCAGTTCACAAGGTCCACCCCCTGGGTCCCCTGTGGGGCCGAGTGGGCCGGTATCTTGCCTGTCAGGAGCTCCAGGAGTACACATCCGTAGCTCCATACGTCGGACTTCCTGCAGACCTTTCGGCTGTACTGGTACTCCGGAGACCGGTACGCTGCCATGCGAGGAGGGGCTAGAGGTGCCGGGAGCAGAGGCAGCAGGCCGTAGTCCGCGACTAGAGCTTTGTTGTCGGTGTCGAGGAGGACGTTCGAAGACTTCAGGTTCCCGTGGGGGATCGATTCGGGACCCTTCGTGTTGCGGCGGTGCAGGAACTGCATACCTCGGGCGATTGCTTTGGCCACCGATAGCCTGGTGGTCCATCGGAATGGGATTCTTGTGTTCTCTCCTCTGCATCCTTCTCTCAAGCAAATATACTAATTAGTAGAAGTTTTGATGCACAAACATAGAATACTACAAGAAAGCGGAAAGGAGGACACGACGACAAGGATACAACATCAAACTCTCGAATGTTCCAGTGTATTTTGGAGTATCTGAACTGTCTGATACATATCCAATACGACACGATCCAAAGTTTTGTAGGGTCCTCTGCTTTCTAGGTTAAATGAAACAGTGCAATTACGAAAACATCAAAGCAAACCGAGATCTTTGCATTTCATATCACTTTGGATCTGTTGAAATTAGTTGATGATTTTATTGATTGTCTCATTGGCATTATATAGCCTTACAGTCATTAATACAATGATCTCAATCATTATGACAATAATCTCATAATGGAATATCCTGTGACATATTCTGGCATTAATGGAATATCCTGTGACATATTCTGGCATCCCAAATATGTCCTCAGGATATTCCTATGTGCTTATACTATACTTAAATATGACACCCAACATACCATATCAACACTCCCCCTCAAGATGGGTGAAAGATATTCACTAAGCCCATCTTGTCACATCCTCTAATCATGCTCACTGAGGCGAGTCCCTTGGTTAGTCCATCTGCTACTTGATCCCTAGTTGGAACATGGCCAAGCTCCAGTAATCCACTATCCAACTTCTCTTTGATGAAGAATCTATCAATCTCGATGTGTTTGGTCCTGTCATGTTGTACTGGATTGTTGGCGATACTAATAGCTGACTGATTGTCACACCACAGCTTCATCTTGGCTCCTTGATCCAGCTTCAGCTCCACCAGCATATTCTTCAACCATAGTAGCTCTGCAACTCCCAAGGCCATAGCTCTGTACTCTGCTTCAGCTATCGATCTGGCCACCACAGACTGCTTCTTACTCCTCCAGGAGACCAAGTTACCTCCTACAAATATGCAATATCCCGAGGTAGACCTCCTGTCATCAGCACAACTAGCCCAGTCAAAATCACAGTAGCCCTCGATGCTCATGTGATTGTTCTTCCTGAATATTAGTCCCTTCCCGGGAGCACCTTTCAAGTACCTCAGAATCTGGTACACTGCATCCATATGACCCTTCCGTGGGTCATGCATGTAGCGGCTCACCACACTTACTGCAAAGCAGATATCAGGACGTGTGTGGCTCAAATAGATCAACTTGCCAACCAGTCTCTGGTATATGTCCCGATCAACTGGTTCTCCAGCCTCAGCATCAATCTTGAACCTCTGATCTATTGGTGTCGCTGCAGGTTTGCACCCCAACATCCCAGTTTCTGTGAGAAGGTCCAGTGCATACTTCCTTTGAGAGAGAACAATCCCCTCTGCTTCTCGAGCAATCTCAATCCCAAGGAAGTACCGAAGAAGGCCGAGATCCTTCACCTCGAATTCCTTGCCAAGCTTTCCTTTGAGTTGGACGATCTCCTGCTCATCATCTCCTGTGATAATCATATCGTCCACATACACCGCAAGCATGGTGATGTGGCCTCCACTCCGACGGAAGAACACAGTATGATCAGCATTGATCTGCTGATATCCCATCCCTATCATCGCCCTTCTGAATCTGTCAAACCACGCTCGAGGAGACTGCTTCAGTCCATAGAGGGACTTCTTCAACCTGCAGACCTTGCCTACTGTCTGATTGGTGCCAAATCCTGGTGGTATCTCCATGTACACCTCCTCCACTAGATCTCCGTGAAGAAACGCATTCTTCACATCCAGTTGGTGTAGCTTCCATCCACCATTCGCTGCCAGAGAAATCAGAGTCCTGACAGTGCTCATCTTTGCAACTGGTGCAAAGGTCTCGTCATAGTCGATGCCGTACGTCTGACTGTATCCTTTGGCTACTAGTCGAGCTTTGTAGCGCTGAACCTGTCCATCTGGGTTCTGCTTCACGGTAAAGACCCACTTGCATCCAACTGCTCTCTTTCCCTCTGGCAGTCTCACAAGCTCCCAAGTGTGGTTCTTCTTCAGAGCTCCCAACTCCTCGTGCATTGTCGCTTTCCACTTTGGATCGTCCTTGGCAACCTGCCAATTGTTAGGTACAGTAATACTATCCAAAGATGCTATAAATGCTCCATGAGAAGAAGGGATATAGTCATAAGAAACAAACTGAGCAATATCCCAACCATATCTGTTTGGAGGATTTCCTGCATTGCTGTGAGTGGTCCTCCGTACAGATAGTGGTGTGGGAGGAGTAGAAGTAGGAGGAATAATATCTTGTGAAGGAGGGGGTATCACCTGAAGGGGGGTTGGTGTCGGTGCCTCAGGAGTTGGGATGAACGCAGGCAAGGGACTTGGCACTGGCACTGTCGGTACTGGTCCTGCAGTTTGCTTCTCTCTCCTGCTGTAGGTAAGTAACTCTCCCTGAGCCGTAGGCCTAACACCTTCACCTTCTTGTCCCTTCTCCGTGCCTCCATGCCAAACTTCTAAATCGGTTACCACCAAGTTCTCCATCTCCCCCTCTCGCCTAATACTGGCAGTATTAGGTGTGTTGTGTGAAGTTCCGTCCTGGTGGTAGTATGGCTCATGCTCCCGAAAGTGGACATCCATACTGACAAACTTCTTCTTCTCTACTGGACTCCAGCACACATACCCCTTCTGGGTCGCTGAGTAGCCTACGAAGATGCATTTGACAGCTCTAGGGTCAAGTTTCCCAACTGATGGCCTGTTGTCCTTCACAAAACACACACATCCAAAAACCTTCAGTGGGAGTATCCCACTATTATTGCCTTGCAATACCTCACATGGGAACTTCCATCCGAGGACCTTCGAGGGCATCCTGTTGATGAGTTGAGCTGCTGTCAACACTGCATGCCCCCACAGACTCCGTGGGACATTCATGTCGATCATCATACTTCTTGTGACCTCCAGAAGGTGTCTATTTTTCCTTTCTGCAACTCCATTTTGTGCTGGTGTGTATGCACAGGTGGTCTGATGCTCTATTCCGTGTGCTGACAAGTATTCTGCAAGCGTCCTGTTGGTATACTCCGTTCCATTGTCAGACCTCAGTACCTTCACAACTGCTTTGTACTGAGTCTAGACATGCTTATGGAAATCCCGAAAACAAGCAGGTACATCATTCTTATTTTTCATCAAATATAACCAGGTAACACGAGAGGCACACTCATTGAAAGAAACAAAGTACTTATAACCATTCATAGTGTTAGTAGCACATGGACCCCAGACATCAGAATGTACTACCTCAAAAGCAAGAGTGCTCCTATGACCCGTGCCAACATAAGAGCTCCTAGTAAATTTTCCTAACTCGCACGCATCACATACTAATTTCTCTTTATTTGTTTTTGCATAAATCTCTGGATACAACTTACTTAGAGTATCAAAGGAAGAATGTCCCATCCTCCGATGATGGAGTATCAAGGTATCCTCAGTCCTCTGCTGCAGTCCTTCCATGTCAGCCTTCTCTGCCATAGATACCAATGCTGAGTCTAGTCCTTCTCGATCTAGGTACCACAGTCCCTCATGCCAAGTGCCAGTCCCAAGTCTTCGTCCTGTCCCTTTCTCCTGGAAAGTCACCTTAGGAATATCAAAAGAAACAATGCATTTAAGTTGGAGGATTATAGAACTAATGGACAAGAGACTGACTGGAAATGATGGAGCATGTAAAACATTGGATAATCTTACTGAACCTGTACAATTAACAGTACCCTTACCGACCACTGGCTAGAAAGTGCCATCAGCTGTCTGAATGCTGTCTGCTGATGCTAGGTGAGTGTAGGAAGAAAACTCACTAGCATTCTCCGTCACATGTCGAGATGCTCCCGAGTCGATAATCCAGTCTGATGATTTAAGGGAAGAGATAGACGCAAGGACAAGTGATTCGTCAGTACCTTCTGATAGATGGGCATACATGGCAGCGTTGCCCCTAACAAAGAATGAGGTGGACGCCTCCTCTGTTCTACTCCTCATGTCTTCCAGTGCCTGGTCCTCCACAGTAAAGGTGCCATCAGCTTCTCCGTTCCCTTCTGATATCAGGAGGTTCGCCCGATAACCTCCTCGGCTGCCTCGTCTACCCCCTCGACCACGACCACGTCCTCCATTATATCCTCGTCCGCCGAACGGTCCTCGTCCACCACCTGAATCTCCCTCCCTAGGTGGTTTGGTACAAGCATACCGATGATGACCCATCTCTCCACAGTTGTAGCACTGCCGGTTATGCTGCCAGGGCTCTCCCTTAGATCCTGTGTTACCTGAGCTGGTGATCGCTAGTGCTGACTTTGCTTCGGGGGGACCACCTGTCCCGGTTTGCAGCCTGATGCGTGTCTCCTCCTGGATCATGGCTGAGATAGCCTCCTCAAGGCTAGGGATCTTTGGTTGGGCTAGAAGTAGGGCCGTCCTCTGTGCGAAAGCTGCAGTCAGCCCTTTGAGGAACTTCATCGTCCTCTCCTGCAGACACACCTGTCTCTCCTTACACTTAGGGTCCCCGCAGCTCGCCCGATCTGAGGAGTGATCATAATCCAACCACAGACGCTCCAACTCCGTGGCATACTCCTGCACCGTCTTCTCTCCCTGTACGGTGTCATCAATCTCCCCCTTTATCTGGAAGACCCGTAAGTTGTTTCCCACACCATCATAGGTCCTTCTCAACTTCTCCCACACATCTTTCACCATCTCAATACCGTCTACTGTGGCGGCAATAGACTGGACTAAGGAGTTGAGAAGCCAGATGTAGATCACCATATGAGTGGACTTCCACTCATCGCGTCCTGTCGAGCCCTCATCCGGCTCTGTCGTCTCGCCTGTCAGGAACCCCTCCATGTTTTTTCCTGCGAGGGTTCTTCTCACCCGCCGTGACCAACTCAGATAGGTAGCTGGTCCATCTAATTTCAGATCGATGGAGGGAAGCTTCAACTCCGGCGACGTTCGTGTCGTGTTCTCACCAGCCGACATCGTCAACAACTTCATCAACGTCGCCACCTCTGCAGAATCTAGCTTCTTGATGATCTCCTCCATCGATGCGTCGTCTATCCAATCATGTCACGTCCGCTCCACGACTCACGCTCGTCCTCGTCGTCCGCTCCTAGATCCGAACATGTTCCCCCTTTTTTCAGATCTAGGCATCCCTATTAGGCGCTGTCTCGTGCTGGTGCGGAGGAGGCGGCAGCACGCATGTCACAGCCGCCGTCGCAGCAGCAGCAGCAGTCGCAGCAGCCGCAGCAGTAGTAGTAGCCGCAGCAGTAGCGGGACGGGGCAGCAACAGTGAAGGGCGGCCTGCGAAGGGCGGAGAAGGGAAGGGGGGCGTGGAAGAGTTCGGTGGAGGAGATATAGGAAATCCTCCTGTGGGTTTGTGGAAGCTTGGTGACGGCTAGGGTTTGTGGAAACTTGGCTCTGATACCATGTTGAAATTAGTTGATGATTTTATTGATTGTCTCATTGGCATTATATAGCCTTACAGTCATTAATACAATGATCTCAATCATTATGACAATAATCTCATAATGGAATATCCTGTGACATATTCTGGCATCCCAAATATGTCCTCAGGATATTCCTATGTGCTTATACTATACTTAAATATGACACCCAACATACCATATCAACAGGATCCTATAGGAGGGTACCCCACGGGGGAAGTTAAGGTAAGACTTGTTGTTTGTGTCGGATGCATATTCGTGTCACACAAATATTTTCCATCAGAGCCGGTTGGAGGGTTGGATTGACTTAGCCGGAAATAATTTTGATTGTCTTTCATCCCTATCGAACAAATATAGATTTAAATTGTGTTTGAGTTGAACTGGTCATAAAAAATATCAGTTGACCTAGAAGTTGTTGTATAAAAGAAAATTATCCTAGTTCGAAGTCTTGTCAATCCTATTTGAGCGGATCCTGCTTTCCATCTGTATATGTAGAGGTGGATTATGCAACTTAGAGCTGCAACTTACCAGCCTTATTATGGCGTCAAACTAACAGAGACTACTTTCTGATGATAATTTCAAATTACTCGACAAAATCCAACTCAACTCACCATGGATGCGATCGAAGAGGTTTCCGTTGGACGCCGACTTGTAGATCAAGAGCTTCTCGTCCATGGAGTAAGAGTAGCCGACCAAAGGGAACAGGTTCGGGTGTTTGAGCGCCACGAGGTCCCCCATCAGCTTCGCGAACTCCGCGTTCGTCAACGGGCTCACGTCCCTCAGCCTCTTCACGACGAACTCCCGGCCGTCCTCCATGGCCGCCTTGTAGCTCCCCCCGAAGCTCCCTTTCCCCAGCACCTCCGCTGACGACTTCAGAAGGTCCTTGAGCTCGAAGCCTACGTCATCGACGAACACTATCCGCCTCTGCTCTTCAGTACTGACAAACGAGCCTAACTCCTTCCGTTCGACATTGCTCTCCTCCTCCTCCTCGGCGACTCCGCCGCTCTCGTCTTTCGTCGTGCCTCTTCCGGCTCGTCTCCTCTTGAAGAGATACAGACTATACAAAAGAATCAACAGTACAATAACGACCACTGCTATGATAATGATGTATGTAATCATCGATAGCCCTTTCTTTTTCTTCGTTGTTGGACATGGATTAGGACTCGGCGTGCCACAGAGACCGGGATTGCCACCGTAGGAGGACCCGTTGACGGCTCGCAGCACTGCGGTTGTCGGAATCTCGCCGGTTAGGAAGTTATAAGACACGTCCAGCGCCGTCAAGCTAGGCTGCCCGAACGGCGGGATGCCGCCGTCGAAATAGTTGTGGTGGAGCTGCAGCGACCGCAGCTGGCTGAGGTCCAGCAGCGACTCGGAGATGCGACCCGTGAAGCGGTTCATCGAGAGGTCGATCGCAGTGAGCTTGGGGTTGTAGGAGAAGTCCATCATGCTGCCGCTGATGGCGTTGTTGCTGAAGCTGACGAATGTCAGCTCGGTGAAGTTCACCAGCGCGAGCGTGTCGTCGAGCCTGAAGGACAGACCGAGCGACTCGAGCGCGATGGAGGTGACTCGGTTGTTGCCGGTGCAGCGCAGACCGATCCACGCGGTCGCGTTGGAGTAGCAGTGAAGGCCTGTCCAGTTGGCGTTGATGAGCGAGTTGTTGAAAGCGCGACGGAGGCTGAGGAGCGCTGCGTGCTCCGACCGGACGGGATCGTCGTCTGCAACGACGACGGCTCGGGCGGCGGTGGCGCGCATGAGCAAGAGACAGGTGCAGAAGATGAGGCCTGTCATGGAGTTTGTCATTGATTCAACAGGAATTGTGGTGAAGAGTACTTAGAGTCGAAGTATGAGAGATTAGGAGGGAAGGGCCTTGGAGAGTTCAGAAGAAAAAATCGACCGTTCTTGGCATTGTGCTATCCAAATGTTAGTTTATGCGTTTGATTTTGTTTGGTGGTGTTATATTGGTGTACAAACTTAGATATGTACGTTTGGACGTTCTCCGGTTCCAGCTGGCGGAAGAGAAAAACAAAGTAGATCCTCCACAAATGGTCGTAACTATGACATATTGTACAATGCGGGTTTACTATTTCATACGCTACCCAAAAGAAATGGCTAAGGACACCACCAAAACCACAGGATGTGTTAGAGAGCATCAAATTATTTGAATGGCTACATTATCATTTCAATCACCCAAACTATTCTTCCTCTCATACCATTTTTTTTTTTCACTTCCTCTTGCAATATCTTGCTCTTACGGCCGTAATCGAAGATAATAAAGATAATAAGATAAATCTCTCTTATTCTTCCTCTCTTTATATTTTCTAGATTTTTTTGAAATAAAATTTACTACAAAAATACAACAAAATAGCGACGGAAATTTTCATCGCTAATATAGCTATTTTAAGTCACTGAACAGTAATAGCGACGGGATAACGACTATAAATTTTTGCAGCAAATGTCGTTACTCATTTTCTGTCGTTGATATGTCGCTAGAGCGACAGTTTAGTGACTTTCCAGCGACTGATATATTTCGTCGCTATGACGTCAGCGACTAAGTTAGCGGCGGAGAAGCGACTGTTTCTGATACTATTTGTGTATCAGATAGTAACTCAGCGACGAAATTTTTTCAAATTTTCGTAGCTAGGCAGTCGCTAATATGTCGCTAGTAGAAATCTTTCAACTTTCCGTCGCTAATTCGATACTTTTTCGTTGCGTATCTGTTGCTAGTCCGTCGCTACCCTTGACATTTTTTCCATAATCAAATGTTTTCTTCTACACACAAACCAGAAACTATATATATATATATATATATATATTTGTGTGTTTGGATATGATCTTGATTATATGAATTTGACATACATCATCATATCCAAACCAAATTCATATAACCAATATCATATCGAAACACACACACACACACACACACACACACACACATATATATATATATATATATATATAAAACCAATAATCATAATAATACAAGAGACGTCATAATAATAGTACAAAGTCATAATAATACATCATAGAAAAATAGATCCAAAACTCTCCCAGAATACATCAACTCGTAGGTGGGATCGAGTGGTGGCGGCGACTGTCGACTCTGAATCAACTACATCACAATTGAAGCCACGATCTGTTGTATATCCTCATGAACGATAACATCAAGAATAGGAGCAAGGCCGTGAGCTGGAGTAGAAGCAGGAGCTAGAAGAGGAGCTAGATTAGAAGTAGGAGCCGGAGCAGTGACAGAAGTCCCTGGAGGTGGAGCATCACGACCCTCTCTCATCTCTCTCAACTGCCTTTGTAAGTCGTACATCATCATGGTGGCCTAGTTCATACTGAGAGGGCCAGAATGATCGCTAGAGGCACCAGACTATGATGATGAAGGTGGAGTTGGAGGAGGAGCTCTTGAGTAAACCGATAGTTGGGATTCCAACGATCCGATACAGTACACGCTGTCACATTTACCTCTCTCGACAACTTGTATCCATAGATCGTTCCTCTCAGCTGGCATACATGGCTGACAAGTCTCAACGCTCCCTTAGTCCCCACCGCTCTGACTCTCCAATGTCTCCTATATTTATAAATAAATTGGTTTACAGTTATTATTCGAATTAGAGTCATAGTTAGGGTTTTTAGATACCGTATGTTAGGGTTTAGGTTAGGGTTAATATTTTTAATGCTAGTTAAGGAATGAAATCCTACTCCAAAGTGGTGACTAAGATAAAATGTCAACTCTCTCGCTCTTATAATGCAATGAATATATTGATAACTAGGGTAAAATGTCATGCCTCCAGTAATAATAATCTCCATGATATTGATAATTGATCGAGAGTATTTATAATATTGACATGTCACATACAATGTCGTGGATCAATGTGATGACCATCCTATAAACCATATTAATTACCAAATCATTAATTCTAAATCCGATTTCAAGAACTCATCAAATTGCTATAGTAACATCAGATAACCATCGAGTTTGAATGCAAATATTAGTTCATACTATACTCCGTTTGACTACCCATTCCTATCGGATACTTAGATTTGTAAATATCAGTCACCCATGCTACCGTGTCTAACCACCTAGTCTGAATTGGACACGTCCCTATACTGGACATGAGTATCATTGTTACATACGAACACGTCTATACATCTAAGTTTGCTACTACCGAAAATAACTAAATCCATAAGGAAGAGATGAAGTCGGTGGACAAAACCTGAGAAAGAGCGGGATACAATTCTTGTCCGAACACGATCAAGAAACGAGCGTCCTCGAATCCCTCAGCGGCAATGGATCAAACATCAGGCATTTAAATACAGAAAATAGGATTAGAGATCAAATTGATTTGAGAATTCAAATCAAGTAGCAAAATCGAACCGAATTCAAAATTAAAGAAGCGAATTCAAATAACTCACCAATGGCCGTTGTTCAGTCTTATGCTACATTCCGGAAAAGGAAGTTCGATCGATCGGATTCAAGGAACTCTCCGGCAATTGGTCGATCTCGTGGTGACGAACTTCAACGAACACGCGGTGGTGGAAATGAATCACTGATGGAGCTCTGACTTCGTCGAGCTCGAAGCTGCCATGACCGGCTTTCACGAGCTCGGAGAAGCTCGTCGATGGTTAGAGTAGCTAACTGTTTCTTGAATTGGGGAGGAGGAAAAGAGTGAGGAGTGGGTTTCCGGCAGGGCTTCGCCGCTTGGGGTGAGGGTGAAGAATGAAGAGGAAGGGGTCCAATTTATAGGCGAGATGCTCGGGGAGGCAGTTGTCGATGAGCGGCGAAGATGCACAGAGGTAAGTCGGTGGTTGACGAACGACATGGATGCACCGGACGCGGATTGCTGACGTGGAGGGAAGCGGGAGGCTTCGAGAATGATCTGGTGTCGTCGACAGTTCTCTCGTGATTTCCTGAATGCGGTCGATCCTTCGAGATGGCGAGGAAAAAGGAAGAGTCGGTCTTCGTCGGTTGAAATGGGGTGAAAGGAAAAGTAGAGTATTCTGCTGTCGGGTTAGGGTCGGTATTGGACTAGGTCCGATATATATACAATACCTGATTCCGGTTGGCTGCTCCTTTGGAGCGGGTCAACCCTTATAGCTACCCATGTATAGTGATTTGATCTTGACCCATGTACTGACAAGTTAGGCATAATAAGTTTGCTTAAGGCCTTAGGGTTAAATTAGGCTTAAAGGCTGATTAGTTAATCAAAACTATGGTGAAATATATTTTAAAATTTCTATTCCAACGTAACACTAAGGAAATTATTTAAAAAAATTATTTATTGAAGGTTTTCAGGAAAAGAGTTACACAACCGCCTTGGTGGTGCACGACCACCGAAGACTGGTGGGTCGTGTTGGATTTCGCGACCGATTAAGGTGTCATGCCATACAAGATGCCACATGACATAAAGAAGACGTGGAAGAAGGTGACTTAGAGCGAGATGGTTCTCTCCGGTACAAGAAGGGATATATATATATATATATATATATATATATATATATATATATATATATATATATATATATATGGGTCCGGATCGGGAGCCCTATTTTCGGAGCCCTGCCGAAGCCTCGGGCCCCTCAGCCGTTGGATCGAGCGGCATCGCGCGGGCCCCGCTCGATCCAATAGTGCAGGTGGGGCAGGACTTTATTGGGGCTCCGCGGATGAGTATCTTGATCCGGACCCTATATATATATATATATATATATATATATATATATATATATATATATATATGAAGAAGGTAAATAAACTGAGAATGCTCCTACTGTGATTCGAACTCTCTCCGTCCCTTACTGGTATTAATGCCTCCATACTAGCTGCCAGATCTTTGGCATGTATATATATATATATATATATATATATATATATATATATATATATATATATATATATATATATATATATATATATATATATATATATATATACGGGCCTTAATTGTAACGTTCCGCTGCGAACGGTTACTTATGGAACACTAAGCTGCTTCGACTCGGTTGAGAATCGAGTCTCGGGGAAACCTTACCGCCAGATCAACACGGACGAAGTGCAATGAACCGTTCGAATTGATCGAACGACTTCTATTGAAATAAGTCCAAGAGTTTTCGTTGGTTGCTTTGCTTCTTGGTTTTGTGTTGCTTTGGGTTTTGAGTTTCTTTCGATGACTTAGTTTTTATGATTTCGCTTTCTCGCTTACGCTTTCTTTTCGAATCGTAAGGGAAAGAGATTGAAGTATGCTAACTAGGTATTATTGCATTTTTAGGACGCATAACCAAAGAGTGAACGTCGCTTAAGGCTTTCCCATACTCTCGTTCGATTCATTCGGTGAGTGGCTTAGGCCCTTCGATGAATCTTTCAGTTCACATGCCTAATGAAAAGAATCTCTAGTTCACTAATGTTGCCTCACTAAAAAAATAAGCTAAAGAAATGAACTGCATGCTTAAAGTATTAGAATTATGCTTCTGCTCTCAATTATGTTGCATATTCTTCGCCCCTATGCTGCCCGACCCAAATTATGGCAAGTCCCAATGTTTTGAATATGTTATGTGGAAAAAGAATAAGAGATGAAAATTTGTTCGTTTCTTTGAACTGTGCATTGTAGTGTTATATCTGTTAGATGTTTCATATCATGCATTGGTCTCGGACAACTTGTGCACAAGGTCTCGTCTCTCGAACGGTTCCTGGGGCACTGGGAACCGCTCGGTCCGGAAGAGATTTTCGGATCGCCCTGAGGTATACGGCCCGTAAGGGGGTCTAGTGGAACGATATGTCTATTAGTGTGGTGCGGAACCCATGATGTCACAGCTGCTTGCATTCGGGAGTGTTGGTGAAGAGCTGAACCTTGGGTCACAGCTACCGACACCCGCGCGTGCTAGTGAAGAGCTGAACCTTGGGCGACCGCTGCTAATCGTGGGGCAACCATGGACCATCACATAGTTAGGGAGCATGCTAGGTTTACCTTCTTGCATACCTAACACTTGATGCCTATGTTCATTCATAAGTTATTCATATGTAAATTATGGCTAACTTGTGTGTCTGCTGCAGGGATAACTGCTCGGTCGTGGGTAAAAAATATCATATGCATATGCCATATATCGTCTATGTTTCCTTACATAAATTGTTAAAAAGAAACTAGACAACCAGAAAGATCACCTAATAATGCTAGCTTCATATGCTTACTTAGTGTGGATTTCTAAGGTGAGTTTGGCCACGGTCGCTCACCAGTACATGTGGTAGTACTGACCCACGTTTGTGGGCAAATATTCAGGTGCTGGAAGCGAGAGTTTGGCAAGCTTCTTGAATCTGAATCAGTGTGTGCGCACCCTTCCTTAGGACTGTGTTCGTGCTGCTTCCTCCGCTGCTTACCTCTCCAGTGGGCTACTTCTTCTTCTGCTAGATGTTTTGCTATTTTGGTCCTACTACAAGGACATAATGTAATGGGCGTTGTGGCTAATTTTGGGAATATAAAAAGAGTTGTAAGCCTTCTAAGGCATATTTTGTAACTCAGCCAAGCAAGCTCTTGTAATCCAATCTTTAAGTATTCAATGAAAAGAAAGTATTTTATGTGCTATCAAATATGTTCAACTTCGGTTCTCTGTATTTTTACTCTGTGCCTATATATGTATATTTTCGTCTAATTTGTGTCTTGTGCAGGTACGTGCCTGGTGCAAGCGCAACATAGGCTTGCACGGCATCACGCCCATGCGAGGACGAATAAGCGGTTCCGTAGTGACCAAGCAAGGACGATTCGGCCCCTACGGGATCGGGGCACGACATGTGGTATCAGAGCATGGTTTTACGTCCTTGGCCTCTTCAAACATCATTTTCGAAAATGATATAAATTTTCAAGCAATTTCAAAAGTCCCGAATTTCAAAAAGTGATTTCGAATCTATAAGAAGTAAATCGAGAGCATGAAAGGTCCCTAAGAGTATGAAAACCCAACGTCCCATGCAATAAGTCCATAATACGTTATGAGACTAATGCAAGCTACTCTCTTTTGCAGCAAAGATAACAAAAGCAGGTGCTAGTAATCCTGAGACATCGCACGCAACGAGCATGAGCGATGATCAAATCGATAGGCTGATTATAATGTTTTAGAATCAGAATGATCGTCACGCTGCACAACAAGAACGATTTGAGGCTCAGCAGCAATGAGCAGATGCTAGAGCCTTAGCACAACAGCAACAGCTTGAGTCCCTGGCTCAGATTGTGACATCACTTGTAGCACACAGTGGTGCATCGGGAACCGCTGTAACACCTATGACTGTTCCGACCACGCCTCAAGGTGCAAGATTAGCAGAAACTAACGAGCCTCGTCGAGCGGCCGGGAAGTCTACCTTTAAAGGTGCTGAGTTTCTGAAGTTGAACCCTCCGGAGTTCGAGGGCAGGACCACGCCGGATAAGGTGATGGACTGGATCGCAAAGATGGAGAGCTTGTTTAGCTTTGCTTCAATACCTGCGAACAAGAGGGTGGCGTGTGCAGATATGCAGCTGCGGTTACGTGCACACGATTGGTGGGAAGTGAAGAAAGCAGATCTAGCCACCAAGCATCAGGATGGTAAGATCACTTGGGGAATGTTCAAGGAAGCATTCCTTTCACATTATCTTCCGCCAGCCGTCAGACAGAAAAAGGAAGATGAGTTTACCGAACTTAAGCAAGGGAACATGTCCGTCGAGAAGTATGAGTCAGAATTTTCCAAACTTGCTAAGTTCGCTAGCTCGATGATTCCTGATGAGGTAGCCCGCACACATCGGTTCATAAAAGGCTTAAACGATAATCTGAGGAAAGATGTCATGAACCGGGAGTGCAAAACGTACATCCAAGCATTTGAGGCAGCGGTGCAGAATGAGCAGTTTACGCCACCAAGTGCTCCAGAAAGGGCACCGGCTCCTCGAAACCCTCCTACAAAAAGATACCACAATGGTGAGAAAAAGGCTGAAACAGAGAAACAGGCCGACGCGGGTGAGAACCGCAGAAAAGTGTGCAACTTCTGTGGCCGTCAGGGTCACACCAGGGAGACTTGTCGCCACATTACTAAGGGATGCTTTAAGTGTGGAAAGTTAGATCATATGATCCATGATTTCCCAAACTTTAAGGCCTTGGCAGCAGATGATACTGAGACTCATACCCCTCCGAGTCCCGCTGCGGAACCAACTGATCAGATAAGGAGGCCGAGAGTCTATCAGTTGAATATAGAGCGTGATGAGGGTGGACACGATGTTGGTGAGTCTGTTTCCTTTGAACTCTTGATGCTTGATCTTCGCCTCCTTGATCTCTTAAGTTTCGAGGACGAAACTTCTTCTAAGTGGGGTAGTATGTAACGCCCTGCTCCGTATGGTTACTTATGGAACACTAAGCTGCTTCGACTCGGTTGAGAATCGAGTCTCGGGAAAACCTTACCGCCAGATCAACACGGACGAAGTGCAATGAACCGTTCGAATTGATCGAACGACTTCTATTGAAATAAGTCCAAGAGTTTTCGTTGGTTGCTTTGCTTCTTGGTTTTGTGTTGCTTTGGGTTTTGAGTTGCTTTTGATGACTTGGTTTTCATGATTTCGCTTTCTCGCTTGCGCTTTCTTTTCGAATCGTAAGGGAAAGAGATTGAAGTATGCTAACCAGGTATTGTTGCATTTTTAGGACGCATAACCAAAGAGTGAACGTCGCTTAAGGCTTCCCCATCCTCTCGTTCGATTCATTCGGTGAGTGGCTTAGGCCCTTCGATGAATCTTTCAGTTCACATGTCTAATGAAAAGAATCTCTAGTTCACTAATGTTGCCTCACTAAAAAGATAAGCTAAAGAAATGAACTGCATGCTTAAAGTATTATAATTATGCTTCTGCTCTCAATTATGTTGCATATTCTTCGCCCCTATGCTGCCCGACCCGAATTATGGCAAGTCCCTATGTTTCGAATATGTTATGTGGAAAAAGAATAAGAAATGAAAATTTGTGTGTTCGTTCCTTTGAACTGTGCATTGTAGTGTTATATTTGTTAGATGTTTCATATCATGCATTGGTCTCGGACAACTTGTGCACAAGGTCTCGTCTCTCGAACGGTTCCTGGGGCACTGGGAACCGCTCGGTCCGGAAGAGATTTTCGGATCGCCCTGAGGTATACTGCCCGTAAGGGGGTCTAGTGGGGCGATATGTCTATTAGTGTGGTGCGGAACCCATGATGTCACAGCTGCTTGCACTCGGGAGTGTTGGTGAAGAGCTGAACCTTGGGTCACAGCTACCGACACCCGCGCGTGCTAGTGAAGAGCTGAACCTTGGGCGACCGCTGCTAATCATGGGACAACCCATGGACCATCACATAGTTAGGGAGCATGCTAGGTTTACCTTCTTGCATACCTAACACTTGATGCCTATGTTCATTCAAAAGTTATTCATATGCAAATTATCGCTAACTTGTGTGTCTGTTGCAGGGATAACCGCTCGGTCGTGGGTAAAAAATATCATATGCATATGCCATATATCGTCTATGTTTCCTTACATGAATTGTTAAAAAGAAACTAGACAACCAGAAAGATCACCTAATAATGCTAGCTTCATATGCTTACTTAGTGTGGATTTCTAAGGTGAGTTTGGCCACGGTCGCTCACCAGTACATGTGGTAGTACTGACCCACATTTGTGGGCAAATATTCAGGTGCTGGAAGCGAGAGTTTGGCAAGCTTCTTGAATCTGAATCAGTGTGTGCGCACCCTTCCTTAGGACTGTGTTCGTGCTGCTTCCTCCGCTGCTTACCTCTCCAGTGGGCTACTTCTTCTTCTTCTAGATGTTTTGCTATTTTGGTCCTACTACAAGGACATAATGTAATGGGCGTTGTGGCTAATTTTGGGAATGTAAAAAGAGTTGTAAGCCTTCTAAGGCATATTTTATAACTCAGCCAAGCAAGCTCTTGTAATCCAATCTTCAAGTATTCAATGAAAAGAAAGTATTTTGTGTGCTATCAAATGTGTTCAACTTCGGTTCTCTGCATTTTTACTCTGTGCCTATATATGTATATTTTCGTCTAATTTGTGTCTTGTGCAGGTACGTGCCTGGTGCAAGCGCAACTTAGGCTTGCACGGCATCGCGCCCATGCGAGGACGAATAAGCGGTTCCGTAGGGACCAAGCGAGGACGATTCGGCCCCTACGGGATCGGGGCGCGACATTAATGCCTCCACACTAGCCACCAGACCCTCCACACTAGCCACCAGCTCTGGTGGGTAGTGTGGAGACATTAAGACCCGCATGGGACGGATGGAGTTCGAATTCCCGTGGGTGCATTCTCGGTTTATTTACCTTATTCGAGAAGCAATGGTAATTAGTGGTACAACTCTCTTAAACGCGAGCCCGAAGGGCCCTACTCAGACATTCGTCCCCAAAGGACTTGCAACTCGGGTCCTAGGCCTAAAACCTGGCCCATCGGTCCGCTCCACCGACCCGGAGGCCTTGCACCGCTGTCACCCATGGGGCCCACCGCCTCCAATTATGTTGAATTTGCAATCTCTCAAGGAAGATGCACTTGCGCCATATCTCAAATGCTTAATTGAAACAAGTTACCTTTGTTCTTACAATATACTGTTCATGCATTTAACTGTCATTGGATAAACAATATAATGTTAATAGGACTAACTACAGCTCAACAACAACAAGAATAAAGTCTTTATCCCAAACCTTTGCAGTCAGCTTTTAAATGCTATATGTCATCCATAATATTTGTAAGTTATCTTTTGATATTCATTCAAACATGCAACATGTGAAGTAATCTCTAGCATGAATTTTGCAATGTGACATTTCCATTCTTCTTTTATCCATATTCCATTATGTCCAAGTTCAGAAGATTATATCGTAATGGATATATCTTTTTCATTTGGCAGTTATCATTATTTGTGGTTCTCTGCTGTGCTTATTTTATATTGTACTCTTTGTAGGAGGAAGTAGCTCATGAAGCTGAGACTGGAAAAATATACCGATCAAATTTTGTTGACAAATATGGTAGGAGTGTCCTTGTCATGAGACGTGCGCGTCAGGTTTGCAATTCTCGAATTTACTTCACACACTATCATTTGGAACAAAACGACTTCATTTTTTCTTGAATTGCAGAACACAAACTCCACAAAGGGACAGATTAAATACTTAGTGTACTGTATGGAGAATGCTATTTTGAATTTGACAGCCAACCAAGAACAGATGGTTTGGCTCATAGATTTCCATGGGTTCAATATGTCACACATTTCGGTAAAGGTGACAAAAGAAACAGCCCATGTTCTACAAAATTGCTACCCAGAAAGACTTGGTCTTGCTATTTTGTACAATGCTCCAAAATTCTTTGAACCCTTTTGGATGGTACTGTCACTTTATTATGTAAAATATTTTGAGATTCGTTGTGGAGATAAATGTGCTATAAGTAAATACCTTGATGCGGCAAATCCTCATTTTTCCTTGGTGACTTAATTTCTGGTGATTTACCCTTTTGATCATGCGGCCCTCTATTATCTAAATTCTATTTTTTCCGTGGTATAAACATGTTTATCAAACTAATGCATTGAGTCCTGGAATAGCATGCCTAAATTTTTGCATATATGGGTATTGTGTGTTCTTGGTGTGCAGTAAGTACTAAGCTTACTCTTTAAGTTTCCTTACCAATTGAAAGCATCATCAGATATCTCGAAGTAATCATGAAGCTTAGTCCTCTACTGGTTTTCCATATTTTACGAACTTTGCAAAGCTGATGATTCATCCATGCTATGATTTTCAGTACTTTGCAGTTTTTTTCTGCATATTATGAAATTCTGTGTAATAATTTTGAATGTGGCAGGCAGGCTGGCAGCCATCCAGCAACATAGATTATTCCTCTTTGGTATCCTGTGCCTGTGTACACACAAAAAGTTATTTTGTCCATTATGTCTGCTAAGAGCTTTTGACATCTTCACACTTATAAGTTTGAGAGTTTCATGCGATTAGTGTTCGAAGAAGTTAAATCCAACCTTATTCTTGTGAAATCTCATAAGAATATGTAAATCTTGCAGGTGGTGAAGCCTTTTCTGGAGCTGAAGACTTACAACAAAGTGAAGTTTGTTTACTCCAATGACCACAATTCATTGAAGATCATGGAAGAGCATTTCGATATGGACAAGCTTGAATCATCATTCGGAGGAAATAGTGTCACGACCCGCATCCGGATATTCGGGCACGAGTACGTGGGTACGTCCAGCCTACGCCGCAGTGTCGGCGGTAGTACGCTGTCTAGATCATATTCCCAGGTAATTTAAAATCTATCTCATCCACAAGAATAAACATGCAAGAATAATCACAGGAAATAGGAATGCTAAGATTTCATAATATTTAATTTGTGACAACCAAATCCACAGTTAATACAAAACCAGAAGATAAATCGGGGACAAACCCGAGTATTATGCTGAAAGAAAATACTAGCTAACTGGTTGACTACTCCTCAAAGGTAGTCTCCTGAGTAGGAACAGGCTCCTCCAAAGTATCACCCGCTACCTCATAGGGACCATAAAAGGTGGGGGCATAGTCCTCATCATCGCCTAATATCAACGGATCCAGTCAGGAAAGGAGCAAAGTACACAATGCACAACAAGATTAAACTAAATATTTATGACAAGTAGAAAAGAACTGACTAATTATCATGTTGAGAATATGCATAAATAAGTGATAAAAATAACTAAGAGTTAAATGCTGTAAAACAGGGATATGAGTAAAACAGGAATAAATGAGACAGGAAAATGGAACTACAACAAGACAAGAACTCTGTGTGTGAAATTGTGTATTTAGAATACATAGTTGGCATGTAGGGATTTATAAGGCTAATAAGGCCGCCATAGACGGCTAGCAGTCAGGAATAATCAAGTATAAGGCTGATGGTACAGTCGCGTACCAACATCTAGCAGTCACGACAGGGGGAAGGGTAAACTACATGCCTCCTAGTATTCTCCCACCCGACACGAAAAGCAAGACATGAACTCCAAATTCCAACACTAAGTATAATCATACAATGGTACTAGTAGAGAAAGGAACTAATTATCACAATATAAAGATTAACTTGAAGTGCAGGTACTTGCCTGATGTTTGGATCCCAACTAGAGTTCTATCCTCGGGAAATTTTTCAGAAATGTGTCTGGATGCTGAAATAAACATTACCATCATGCTCAGAAGATATCAAATAGCTAGAAACGCCTGTCCTTGAGTCCAATTTGGAGACAAGGACAAAAACGATAATTTCGGGTCAAAACGGGGTCCGTATGTGGGCCCGTTTTGCACCGAAAAACGTATCAGGGTCAAAGGTCTCCAAATTTACCAAACTTAGTGTCAACAGGTCAGGAACGATGATACGAACCCAACGGAACTTTCAGAATTGGATTCCGATGAGCCGATCACAAAATCGCCTGTCGAATGGGGCTTGTGGGGCCCACGACACGCGATTTTGTCAACGTTCTCAGAATCGAACTAAACTTGGGTCACAAGACCAGCGTATCGCTACGAGTCCGATGGCGTAAGTTTCGTTTCAATCCGACGTGTGTACACAAAGTTAGGGCATGATTCAGAAAAGGCGGATACGGGACGGTGTCCGCGGATACGCGTTGATCCCGGTGTGCACGCACACCCGAATCGACTTCTGCGAAATTCCACACGTCCGTATCAACGACGCGCACGTATCTGTGAAGACCGTGAGCGACCAAGTCGTCCCGTTTGGCGGGGCGTACCCAGTTCCGGGGTGAATCGGGTCGTTGTTTTTCCTGTTTTTGGATCGCGGTGTGCGATCACCACAGGACGCGATGCCCCGAGCGGTTTGTCCGGGCACCGAGAGGGTCATACAGGCTTCACAACGCAATTTACGGAATTAAAAATGGGACAGCGAGGAGAAAGTTATGAGTACCTGAACATGGCTCAAAACCGGGGCTTCACCGTGTCCGACACGACACGAGGACACTGTGTCCTGTGTCCTGTATCGTGTCCGGGTCGGATTAGGGTTAGGGTTTGGGTCTCCAGGCCGGAGCTGCGGCAGGGAGCCGGCCGGAGGCGCGCCGGAGGGGGCCAGGGCAGCGGGACGGCGCGGCGAGGGTGCGGCGCAGGCCGGCAGCGGCGGGGGACGGCCGGCAGCGGCTGGGGCTGGATCGGGGTCGGGGAACCGCTGTGGCGAGGGAGAGGAGGAAGGAGGAGAGGGGAGCAGCTGGGGGGCGGTGAGGCGGTGACGCCGGAGCGGGAGGGCTCAGGCGAGGTGGCGGAGGAGGGGTGAGGGAGCCGGAGGGGGTGACCGGAGTGGGAGGGTAGGTGGCCGGAGAGGCTCGAGGGGGGGGGGGTTTATATATAGGCAGGCGGAGGAGGGGCAGCCGGGAGAGGCAGAGGGAAGAGGGGGTCATGGCCGCGGGACGTGGGGCGAGCCGGACGGAGCGGCGGGCGGCGCGGCCGGCGGAAGCGGAGCGGGGGCCGGGAGACGCGGGTAGAGGAGGAGAGGAAGAAAAGGGTCTGTGGGCGGCGGCGGGTCGGGTTCGGGCAGACCCGATCCGACCCGATAGGGCGAGCGGGCTGGGCCGGCCCAATGGGCTGGGGTTGCGCTTTGGGCCGGGTTTGGGTTTAATTAATTAAATAAATAATAAATAAATAAATAAATAAATAAATAAATAAATAATAAAATAAATAGTTTTTAGGTAATTTAAAATATGTCCGGGGCCCAATAAATTCCAGAAAAATTATCCTAAGTCCAATTTTTAATTCTACACCATAATATTATTTCCATAATATTTTAATATTATTTATTAACAATTAAAAATCATTTAATAATTAAAACCCTGATTTTAATTATAGAAAATTCCCAAAAAAATTCCAGAAAATTGTGAAAAATCCAAGTTTAATATTTTAAAAATTCAGGGGGTTTACAATCTACCCAACTTATAAAAATTTTGTCCTCGAAATTAAAATAGGGTAGGGTTCTCTCTATCCAATCTCACTTGATTACAGTCTAAAGGATTCCTCTCAAGTAAACATTACGGTCTCTACCCAACTTAGATTTTACCCATCTATCCTCTAATGCTATACAACTAGTAAAACTATGTCCCAACTTATTTAATCATGGTATTGAATCCTTAAGTCTTCAACACCAACACATCACCTATGGTATTCCCTTAACCATAAAGGGTCATCATCAATTCGACCGGTCTGAGGGGTATACCTAGTACTATCTATATATCAAACTTATACCAAGCACGAGATTTTGTCTTTCCGAAATAAGGGAAGACGAAGATCAATAATAAAGAGTTCAAGGGTGAGGTGATAGAACAGAAGTATCGGGATCAAGGCGTTTAAAGAATTCAAATGGGAATTGTCAAGCAGTTGTGGACTGAAATTCTATTCTGGTAATCATTTGTTCGCATGCTCATATTAGTACAGTTATGTAACTGATACGATATGCTCGGACATATCTAAAGGGCAAGTATACTAGTCAACTATATATCTCAATCCACGTGAAGTAGTCGTGCGAAGTGCGAACCAAAATGCACTAAGGTTGATAAGACCGCAATACACTGATTCTGAATAGACAATTGTATTAGTGTGTCGACCCAATAATACATATGTCATGAACAAGCTTGATAAAAGGATCAGCTTGCAAAACTAGGCTATACTAGCAGCATAAGTCAAGGTAGTACAACAAATATAAGTATGCTAGATGATGATGAAAGGAGGTACAAATTATTTAAGTTCACAAATCAAAACAAAATAAGCAACATTAATAAAAGACTCTACAATCTCTACAGTTATCAAATATAAAAGCATACCAGGTTATTAGCAAGTTCAAAATTACTAGGTTGGGGCTGAGGTCACGAACCAATAGGCACGAGCTAAACAATGCTAGAAACGACAGCTACAAATCACTTACGCGCATTAGCTACTCCAAGAGTCTGCGCGTTCTCCACGGTCATCGCGGAAGCTTGTCCGCGTCCTTGTGGTGGTGCCCTCTGCTGTTGCTGGGCTAGCTGGGAGAGTGCTGCTTGTGGTACCAAGGGTGGTCTCGGTTCGGGTGCTGGTAGAGCATCTCGTGGTGATCTTGTAGGAACCTCATCGCTTGCTGGTAGGTCCATTACTCTGCATCCAAAATAAACGATAAGGGGCGCACAGTAATCAAGGCATGATACAAGTCAAGGAATTAATTCAAATCCGAGATAGATATCAAGAACGATTCAAGCAAGTGGATGAGATCCTAAACTTATCCTATCTTATTGCAGGCCTGTTCGGTCCCTAAGTTGAAACCGAACAATTTAGTCGTTGACCTGCATGGGCTACCACAAAAATGTGTCACGACCCGCACCCGGATATTCGGGCACGAGTACGTGGGTACGTCCAGCCTACGCCGCAGTGTCGGCGGTAGTACACTGTCTAGATCATATTCCCAGGTAATTTAAAATCTATCTCATCCACAAGAATAAACAGGCAAGGATAATCACAGGAAATAGGAATGCTAAGATTTCATAATATTTAATTTGTGACAACCAAATCCACAGTTAATACAAAACCAGAAGATAAATCGGGGACAAACCCGAGTATTATGCTGAAAGAAAATACTAGCTAACTGGTTGACTACTCCTCAAAGGTAGTCTCCTGAGTAGGAACAGGCTCCTCCAAAGTATCACCCGCTACCTCATAGGGACCATAAAAGGTGGGGACATAGTCCTCATCATCGCCTAATATCAACGGATCCAGTCAGAAAAGGAGCAAAGTACACAATGCACTACAAGATTAAACTAAATATTTATGACAAGTAGAAAAGAACTGACTAAGTATCATGATGAGAATATGCATAAATAAGTGATAACAATAACTAAGAGTTAAATACTGTAAAACAGGGATATGAGTAAAACAGGAATAAATGAGACAGGAAAATGGAACTACAACAAGACAAGAACTCTGTGTGTGAAATTGTGTATTTAGAATACATAGTTAGCATGTAGGGGTTTATAAGGCTAATAAGGCCGCCATAGACGGCTAGCAGTCAGGAATAATCAAGTATAAGGCTGATGGTACAGTCGCGTACCAACAGCTAGCAGTCACGACAGGGGGAAGGGTAAACTACATGCCTCCTAGTATTCTCCCACCCGACACGAAAAGCAAGATATGAACTCCAAATCCCAATACTAAGTGTAATCATACAATGGTACTAGTAGAGCAAGGAACTAATTATCATAATATAAAGATTAACTTGAAGTGCAGGTACTTGCCTGATGTTTGGATCCCAACTAGAGTTCTATCCTCGGGAAATTTTCCAGAAATGTGTCCGGATGCTGAAATAAATATTACCTTCATGCTCAGAAGATATCAAATAGCTAGAAACGCCTGTCCTTGAGTCCAATTTGGAGACAAGGACAAAAACGGTAATTTTGGGTCAAAATGGGGTCCACATGTGGGCCCGCTTTGCACCGAAAAATGTGTCAGGGTCAAAGGTCTCCAAATTTACCAAACTTAGTGTCAAAAGGTCAGGAACGATGATACGAACCCAACGGAACTTCCAGAATTGGATTCCGATGAGCCGATCACAAAATCGCCCGTCGAGTGGGGCTTGTGGGGCCCACGACACGCGATTTTGTCAACGTTCTCAGATTCGAACCAAACTTGGGTCACAAGACCAGCGTATCGCTACGAGTCCGATGGTACAAGTTTTGTTTCAATCCGACGTGTGTACACAAAGTTAGGGCATGATTCAGAAAAGGCGGATACGGGACGGTGTCCGCGGATACGCGTTGATCCCGGTGTGCACGCACACCCGAATCGACTTCTGCGAAATCTCACACGTCCGTATCAACGACGCGCACGTATCTGTGAAGACCGTGCGCGACCAAGTCGTCCCGTTTGGCGGGGCGTACCCAGTTCCGGGGTGAATCGGGTCGTTGTTTTTCCTGTTTTTGGATCGCGGTGTGCGATCACCACAGGACGCGATGCCCCGAGCGGTTTGTCCGGGCACCGAGAGGGTCATACAGGCTTCACAACGCAATTTACGGAATTAAAAATGGGGCAGCGAGGAGAAAGTTATGAGTACCTGAACAGGGCTCAAAACCGGGGCTTCACCGTGTCCGACACGACACGAGGACACTGTGTCCTGTGTCCTGTATCGTGTCCGGGTCGGATTAGGGTTAGGGTTTGGGTCTCCAGGCCGGAGCTGCGGCAGGGAGCCGGCCGGAGGCGCGCCGGAGGGGGCCAGGGCAGCGGGACGGCGCGGCGAGGGTGCGGCGCAGGCCGGCAGCGGCGGGGGACGGCCGGCAGCGGCTGGGGCTGGATCGGGGTCGGGGAACCGCTGTGGCGAGGGAGAGGAGGAAGGAGGAGAGGGGAGCAGCTGGGGGGCGGTGAGGCGGTGACGCCGGAGCGGGAGGGCTCAGGCGAGGTGGCGGAGGAGGGGTGAGGGAGCCGGAGGGGGTGACCGGAGTGGGAGGGTAGGTGGCCGGAGAGGCTCGAGGGGGGGGGGGTTTATATATAGGCAGGCGGAGGAGGGGCAGCCGGGAGAGGCAGAGGGAAGAGGGGGTCATGGCCGCGGGGCGTGGGGCGAGCCGGACGGAGCGGCGGGCGGCGCGGCCGGCGGAAGCGGAGCGGGGGCCGGGAGACGCGGGTAGAGGAGGAGAGGAAGAAACGGGTCTGTGGGCGGCGGCGGGTCGGGTTCGGGCAGACCCGATCCGACCCGATAGGGCGAGCGGGCTGGGCCGGCCCAATGGGCTGGGGTTGCGCTTTGGGCCGGGTTTGGGTTTAATTAATTAAATAAATAATAAATAAATAAATAAATAATAAAATAAATAGTTTTTAGGTAATTTAAAATATGTCCGGGGCCCAATAAATTCTAAAAAATTACCCTAAGTCCAATTTTTAATTCTACACCATAATATTATTTCCATAATATTTTAATATTATTTATTAATAATTAAAAATTATTTAATAATTAAAACCCTGATTTTAATTATAGAAAATTCCCAAAAAAATTCCAGAAAATTGTGAAAAATCCAAGTTTAATATTTTAAAAATTCAGGGGGTTTACAATCTACCCAACTTATAAAAATTTTGTCCTCGAAATTAAAATAGGGTAGGGTTCTCTCTATCCAATCTCACTTGATTACAGTCTAAAGGATTCCTCTCAAGTGAACATTACGGTCTCTACCCAACTTAGATTTTACCCATCTATCCTCTAATGTTATACAACTAGTAAAACTATGTCCCAACTTATTTAATCATGGTATTGAATCCTTAAGTCTTCAACACCAACACATCACCTATGGTATTCCCTTAACCATAAAGGGTCATCATCAATTCGACCGGTCTGAGGGGTATACCTAGTACTATCTATATATCAAACTTATACCAAGCACGAGATTTTGTCTTTCCGAAATAAGGGAAGACGAAGATCAATAATAAAGAGTTCAAGGGTGAGGTGATAGAACAGAAGTATCGGGATCAAGGCGTTTAAAGAATTCAAATGGGAATTGTCAAGCAGTTGTGGACTAAAATTCTATTCTGGTAATCATTTGTTCGCATGCTCATATTAGTACAGTTATGTAACTGATACGATATGCTCGGACATATCTAAAGGGCAAGTATACTAGTCAACTATATATCTCAATCCACGTGAAGTAGTCGTGCGAAGTGCGAACCAAAATGCACTAAGGTTGATAAGACCGCAATACACTGATTCTGAATAGACAATTGTATTAGTGTGTCGATCCAATAATACATATGTCATGAACAAGCTTGATAAAAGGATCAGCTTGCAAAACTAGGCTATACTAGCAGCATAAGTCAAGGTAGTACAACAAATATAAGTATGCTAGATGATGATGAAAGGAGGTACAAATTATTTAAGTTCACAAATCAAAACAAAATAAGCAACATTAATAAAAGACTCTACAATCTCTACAGTTATCAAATATAAAAGCATACCAGGTTATTAGCAAGTTCAAAATTACTAGGTTGGGGCTGAGGTCACGAACCAATAGGCACGAGCTAAACAATGCTAGAAACGACAGCTACAAATCACTTACGCGCATTAGCTACTCCAAGAGTCTGCGCGTTCTCCACGGTCATCGCGGAAGCTTGTCCGCGTCCTTGTGGTGGTGCCCTCTGCTGTTGCTGGGCTAGCTGGGAGAGTGCTGCTTGTGGTACCAAGGGTGGTCTCGGTTCGGGTGCTGGTAGAGCATCTCGTGGTGATCTTGTAGGAACCTCATCGCTTGCTGGTAGGTCCATTACTCTGCATCCAAAATAAACGATAAGGGGCGCACAGTAATCAAGGCATGATACAAGTCAAGGAATTAATTCAAATCCGAGATAGATATCAAGAACGATTCAAGCAAGTGGATGAGATCCTAAACTTATCCTATCTTATTGCAGGCCTGTTCGGTCCCTAAGTTGAAACCGAACAATTTAGTCGTTGACCTGCATGGGCTACCACAAAAATGTGTCACGACCCGCACCCGGATATTCGGGCACGAGTACGTGGGTACGTCCAGCCTACGCCGCAGTGTCGGCGGTAGTACGCTGTCTAGATCATATTCCCAGGTAATTTAAAATCTATCTCATCCACAAGAATAAACAGGCAAGGATAATCACAGGAAATAGGAATGCTAAGATTTCATAATATTTAATTTGTGACAACCAAATCCACAGTTAATACAAAACCAGAAGATAAATCGGGGACAAACCCGAGTATTATGCTGAAAGAAAATACTAGCTAACTGGTTGACTACTCCTCAAAGGTAGTCTCCTGAGTAGGAACAGGCTCCTCCAAAGTATCACCCGCTACCTCATAGGGACCATAAAAGGTGGGGACATAGTCCTCATCATCGCCTAATATCAACGGATCCAGTCAGGAAAGAAGCAAAGTACACAATGCACAACAAGATTAAACTAAATATTTATGACAAGTAGAAAAGAACTGACTAAGTATCATGATGAGAATATGCATAAATAAGTGATAACAATAACTAAGAGTTAAATACTGTAAAACAGGGATATGAGTAAAACAGGAATAAATGAGACAGGAAAATGGAACTACAACAAGACAAGAACTCTGTGTGTGAAATTGTGTATTTAGAATACATAGTTAGCATGTAGGGGTTTATAAGGCTAATAAGGCCGCCATAGACGTCTAGCAGTCAGAAATAATCAAGTATAAGGCTGATGGTACAGTCGCGTACCAACAGCTAGCAGTCACGACAGGGGGAAGGGTAAACTACATGCCTCCTAGTATTCTCCCACCCGACACGAAAAGCAAGATATGAACTCCAAATCCCAATACTAAGTGTAATCATACAATGGTACTAGTAGAGCAAGGAACTAATTATCACAATATAAAGATTAACTTGAAGTGCAGGTACTTGCCTGATGTTTGGATCCCAACTAGAGTTCTATCCTCGGGAAATTTTCCAGAAATGTGTCCGGATGCTGAAATAAATATTACCTTCATGCTCAGAAGATATCAAATAGCTAGAAACGCCTGTCCTTGAGTCCAATTTGGAGACAAGGACAAAAACGGTAATTTCGGGTCAAAATGGGGTCCACATGTGGGCCCGCTTTGCACCGAAAAATGTGTCAGGGTCAAAGGTCTCCAAATTCACCAAACTTAGTGTCAACAGGTCAGGAACGATGATACGAACCCAACGGAACTTCCAGAATTGGATTCCGATGAGCCGATCACAAAATCGCCCGTCGAGTGGGGCTTGTGGGGCCCACGACACGCGATTTTGTCAACGTTCTCAGAATCGAACCAAACTTGGGTCACAAGACCAGCGTATCGCTACGAGTCCAATGGTACAAGTTTTGTTTCAATCCGACGTGTGTACACAAAGTTAGGGCATGATTCAGAAAAGGCGGATACGGGACGGTGTCCGCGGATACGCGTTGATCCCGGTGTGCACGCACACCCGAATCGACTTCTGCGAAATCTCACACGTCCGTATCAACGACGCGCACGTATCTGTGAAGACCGTGCGCGACCAAGTCGTCCCGTTTGGCGGGGCGTACCCAGTTCCGGGGTGAATCGGGTCGTTGTTTTTCCTGTTTTTGGATCGCGGTGTACGATCACCACAGGACGCGATGCCCCGAGCGGTTTGTCCGGGCACCGAGAGGGTCATACAGGCTTCACAACGCAATTTACGGAATTAAAAATGGGGCAGCGAGGAGAAAGTTATGAGTACCTGAACAGGGCTCAAAACCGGGGCTTCACCGTGTCCGACACGACACGAGGACACTGTGTCCTGTGTCCTGTATCGTGTCCGGGTCGGATTAGGGTTAGGGTTTGGGTCTCCAGGCCGGAGCTGCGGCAGGGAGCCGGCCGGAGGCGCGCCGGAGGGGGCCAGGGCAGCGGGACGGCGCGGCGAGGGTGCGGCGCAGGCCGGCAGCGGCGGGGGACGGCCGGCAGCGGCTGGGGCTGGATCGGGGTCGGGGAACCACTGTGGCGAGGGAGAGGAGGAAGGAGGAGAGGGGAGCAGCTGGGGGGCGGTGAGGCGGTGACGCCGGAGCGGGAGGGCTCAGGCGAGGTGGCGGAGGAGGGGTGAGGGAGCCGGAGGGGGTGACCGGAGTGGGAGGGTAGGTGGCCGGAGAGGCTCGAGGGGGGGGGGTTTATATATAGGCAGGCGGAGGAGGGGCAGCCGGGAGAGGCAGAGGGAAGAGGGGGTCATGGCCGCGGGACGTGGGGCGAGCCGGACGGAGCGGCGGGCGGCGCGGCCGGCGGAAGCGGAGCGGGGGCCGGGAGACGCGGGTAGAGGAGGAGAGGAAGAAACGGGTCTGTGGGCGGCGGCGGGTCGGGTTCGGGCAGACCCGATCCGACCCGATAGGGCGAGCGGGCTGGGCCGGCCCAATGGGCTGGGGTTGCGCTTTGGGCCGGGTTTGGGTTTAATTAATTAAATAAATAATAAATAAATAAATAATAAAATAAATAGTTTTTAGGTAATTTAAAATATGTCCGGGGCCCAATAAATTCCAGAAAAATTACCCTAAGTCCAATTTTTAATTCTACACCATAATATTATTTCCATAATATTTTAATATTATTTATTAACAATTAAAAATCATTTAATAATTAAAACCCTGATTTTAATTATAGAAAATTCCCAAAAAAATTCCAGAAAATTGTGAAAAATCCAAGTTTAATATTTTAAAAATTCAGGGGGTTTACAATCTACCCAACTTATAAAAATTTTGTCCTCGAAATTAAAATAGGGTAGGGTTCTCTCTATCCAATCTCACTTGATTACAGTCTAAAGGATTCCTCTCAAGTGAACATTACGGTCTCTACCCAACTTAGATTTTACCCATCTATCCTCTAATGCTATACAACTAGTAAAACTATGTCCCAACTTATTTAATCATGGTATTGAATCCTTAAGTCTTCAACACCAACACATCACCTATGGTATTCCCTTAACCATAAAGGGTCATCATCAATTCGACCGGTCTGAGGGGTATACCTAGTACTATCTATATATCAAACTTATACCAAGCACGAGATTTTGTCTTTCCGAAATAAGGGAAGACGAAGATCAATAATAAAGAGTTCAAGGGTGAGGTGATAGAACAGAAGTATCGGGATCAAGGCGTTTAAAGAATTCAAATGGGAATTGTCAAGCAGTTGTGGACTGAAATTCTATTCTGGTAATCATTTGTTCGCATGCTCATATTAGTACAGTTATGTAACTGATACGATATGCTCGGACATATCTAAAGGGCAAGTATACTAGTCAACTATATATCTCAATCCACGTGAAGTAGTCGTGCGAAGTGCGAACCAAAATGCACTAAGGTTGATAAGACCGCAATACACTGATTCTGAATAGACAATTGTATTAGTGTGTCGATCCAATAATACATATGTCATGAACAAGCTTGATAAAAGGATCAGCTTGCAAAACTAGGCTATACTAGCAGCATAAGTCAAGGTAGTACAACAAATATAAGTATGCTAGATGATGATGAAAGGAGGTACAAATTATTTAAGTTCACAAATCAAAACAAAATAAGCAACATTAATAAAAGACTCTACAATCTCTACAGTTATCAAATATAAAAGCATACCAGGTTATTAGCAAGTTCAAAATTACTAGGTTGGGGCTGAGGTCACGAACCAATAGGCACGAGCTAAACAATGCTAGAAACGACAGCTACAAATCACTTACGCGCATTAGCTACTCCAAGAGTCTGCGCGTTCTCCACGGTCATCGCGGAAGCTTGTCCGCGTCCTTGTGGTGGTGCCCTCTGCTGTTGCTGGGCTAGCTGGGAGAGTGCTGCTTGTGGTACCAAGGGTGGTCTCGGTTCGGGTGCTGGTAGAGCATCTCGTGGTGATCTTGTAGGAACCTCATCGCTTGCTGGTAGGTCCATTACTCTGCATCCAAAATAAACGATAAGGGGCGCACAGTAATCAAGGCATGATACAAGTCAAGGAATTAATTCAAATCCGAGATAGATATCAAGAACGATTCAAGCAAGTGGATGAGATCCTAAACTTATCCTATCTTATTGCAGGCCTGTTCGGTCCCTAAGTTGAAACCGAACAATTTAGTCGTTGACCTGCATGGGCTACCACAAAAATGTGTCACGACCCGCACCCGGATATTCGGGCACGAGTACGTGGGTACGTCCAGCCTACGCCGCAGTGTCGGCGGTAGTACGCTGTCTAGATCATATTCCCAGGTAATTTAAAATCTATCTCATCCACAAGAATAAACAGGCAAGGATAATCACAGGAAATAGGAATGCTAAGATTTCATAATATTTAATTTGTGACAACCAAATCCACAGTTAATACAAAACCAGAAGATAAATCGGGGACAAACCCGAGTATTATGCTGAAAGAAAATACTAGCTAACTGGTTGACTACTCCTCAAAGGTAGTCTCCTGAGTAGGAACAGGCTCCTCCAAAGTATCACCCGCTACCTCATAGGGACCATAAAAGGTGGGGACATAGTCCTCATCATCGCCTAATATCAACGGATCCAGTCAGGAAAGAAGCAAAGTACACAATGCACAACAAGATTAAACTAAATATTTATGACAAGTAGAAAAGAACTGACTAAGTATCATGATGAGAATATGCATAAATAAGTGATAACAATAACTAAGAGTTAAATACTGTAAAACAGGGATATGAGTAAAACAGGAATAAATGAGACAGGAAAATGGAACTACAACAAGACAAGAACTCTGTGTGTGAAATTGTGTATTTAGAATACATAGTTAGCATGTAGGGGTTTATAAGGCTAATAAGGCCGCCATAGACGGCTAGCAGTCAGAAATAATCAAGTATAAGGCTGATGGTACAGTCGCGTACCAACAGCTAGCAGTCACGACAGGGGGAAGGGTAAACTACATGCCTCCTAGTATTCTCCCACCCGACACGAAAAGCAAGATATGAACTCCAAATCCCAATACTAAGTGTAATCATACAATGGTACTAGTAGAGCAAGAAACTAATTATCACAATATAAAGATTAACTTGAAGTGCAGGTACTTGCCTGATGTTTGGATCCCAACTAGAGTTCTATCCTCGGGAAATTTTCCAGAAATGTGTCCGGATGCTGAAATAAATATTACCTTCATGCTCAGAAGATATCAAATAGCTAGAAACGCCTGTCCTTGAGTCCAATTTGGAGACAAGGACAAAAACGGTAATTTTGGGTCAAAATGGGGTCCACATGTGGGCCCGCTTTGCACCGAAAAATGTGTCAGGGTCAAAGGTCTCCAAATTCACCAAACTTAGTGTCAACAGGTCAGGAACGATGATACGAACCCAACGGAACTTCCAGAATTGGATTCCGATGAGCCGATCACAAAATCGCCCGTCGAGTGGGGCTTGTGGGGCCCACGACACGCGATTTTGTCAACGTTCTCAGAATCGAACCAAACTTGGGTCACAAGACCAGCGTATCGCTACGAGTCCAATGGTACAAGTTTTGTTTCAATCCGACGTGTGTACACAAAGTTAGGGCATGATTCAGAAAAGGCGGATACGGGACGGTGTCCGCGGATACGCGTTGATCCCGGTGTGCACGCACACCCGAATCGACTTCTGCGAAATCTCACACGTCCGTATCAACGACGCGCACGTATCTGTGAAGACCGTGCGCGACCAAGTCGTCCCGTTTGGCGGGGCGTACCCAGTTCCGGGGTGAATCGGGTCGTTGTTTTTCCTGTTTTTGGATCGCGGTGTACGATCACCACAGGACGCGATGCCCCGAGCGGTTTGTCCGGGCACCGAGAGGGTCATACAGGCTTCACAACGCAATTTACGGAATTAAAAATGGGGCAGCGAGGAGAAAGTTATGAGTACCTGAACAGGGCTCAAAACCGGGGCTTCACCGTGTCCGACACGACACGAGGACACTGTGTCCTGTGTCCTGTATCGTGTCCGGGTCGGATTAGGGTTAGGGTTTGGGTCTCCAGGCCGGAGCTGCGGCAGGGAGCCGGCCGGAGGCGCGCCGGAGGGGGCCAGGGCAGCGGGACGGCGCGGCGAGGGTGCGGCGCAGGCCGGCAGCGGCGGGGGACGGCCGGCAGCGGCTGGGGCTGGATCGGGGTCGGGGAACCGCTGTGGCGAGGGAGAGGAGGAAGGAGGAGAGGGGAGCAGCTGGGGGGCGGTGAGGCGGTGACGCCGGAGCGGGAGGGCTCAGGCGAGGTGGCGGAGGAGGGGTGAGGGAGCCGGAGGGGGTGACCGGAGTGGGAGGGTAGGTGGCCGGAGAGGCTCGAGGGGGGGGGGGTTTATATATAGGCAGGCGGAGGAGGGGCAGCCGGGAGAGGCAGAGGGAAGAGGGGGTCATGGCCGCGGGACGTGGGGCGAGCCGGACGGAGCGGCGGGCGGCGCGGCCGGCGGAAGCGGAGCGGGGGCCGGGAGACGCGGGTAGAGGAGGAGAGGAAGAAACGGGTCTGTGGGCGGCGGCGGGTCGGGTTCGGGCAGACCCGATCCGACCCGATAGGGCGAGCGGGCTGGGCCGGCCCAATGGGCTGGGGTTGCGCTTTGGGCCGGGTTTGGGTTTAATTAATTAAATAAATAATAAATAAATAAATAATAAAATAAATAGTTTTTAGGTAATTTAAAATATGTCCGGGGCCCAATAAATTCCAGAAAAATTACCCTAAGTCCAATTTTTAATTCTACACCATAATATTATTTCCATAATATTTTAATATTATTTATTAACAATTAAAAATCATTTAATAATTAAAACCCTGATTTTAATTATAGAAAATTCCCAAAAAAATTCCAGAAAATTGTGAAAAATCCAAGTTTAATATTTTAAAAATTCAGGGGGTTTACAATCTACCCAACTTATAAAAATTTTGTCCTCGAAATTAAAATAGGGTAGGGTTCTCTCTATCCAATCTCACTTGATTACAGTCTAAAGGATTCCTCTCAAGTGAACATTACGGTCTCTACCCAACTTAGATTTTACCCATCTATCCTCTAATGCTATACAACTAGTAAAACTATGTCCCAACTTATTTAATCATGGTATTGAATCCTTAAGTCTTCAACACCAACACATCACCTATGGTATTCCCTTAACCATAAAGGGTCATCATCAATTCGACCGGTCTGAGGGGTATACCTAGTACTATCTATATATCAAACTTATACCAAGCACGAGATTTTGTCTTTCCGAAATAAGGGAAGACGAAGATCAATAATAAAGAGTTCAAGGGTGAGGTGATAGAACAGAAGTATCGGGATCAAGGCGTTTAAAGAATTCAAATGGGAATTGTCAAGCAGTTGTGGACTGAAATTCTATTCTGGTAATCATTTGTTCGCATGCTCATATTAGTACAGTTATGTAACTGATACGATATGCTCGGACATATCTAAAGGGCAAGTATACTAGTCAACTATATATCTCAATCCACGTGAAGTAGTCGTGCGAAGTGCGAACCAAAATGCACTAAGGTTGATAAGACCGCAATACACTGATTCTGAATAGACAATTGTATTAGTGTGTCGATCCAATAATACATATGTCATGAACAAGCTTGATAAAAGGATCAGCTTGCAAAACTAGGCTATACTAGCAGCATAAGTCAAGGTAGTACAACAAATATAAGTATGCTAGATGATGATGAAAGGAGGTACAAATTATTTAAGTTCACAAATCAAAACAAAATAAGCAACATTAATAAAAGACTCTACAATCTCTACAGTTATCAAATATAAAAGCATACCAGGTTATTAGCAAGTTCAAAATTACTAGGTTGGGGCTGAGGTCACGAACCAATAGGCACGAGCTAAACAATGCTAGAAACGACAGCTACAAATCACTTACGCGCATTAGCTACTCCAAGAGTCTGCGCGTTCTCCACGGTCATCGCGGAAGCTTGTCCGCGTCCTTGTGGTGGTGCCCTCTGCTGTTGCTGGGCTAGCTGGGAGAGTGCTGCTTGTGGTACCAAGGGTGGTCTCGGTTCGGGTGCTGGTAGAGCATCTCGTGGTGATCTTGTAGGAACCTCATCGCTTGCTGGTAGGTCCATTACTCTGCATCCAAAATAAACGATAAGGGGCGCACAGTAATCAAGGCATGATACAAGTCAAGGAATTAATTCAAATCCGAGATAGATATCAAGAACGATTCAAGCAAGTGGATGAGATCCTAAACTTATCCTATCTTATTGCAGGCCTGTTCGGTCCCTAAGTTGAAACCGAACAATTTAGTCGTTGACCTGCATGGGCTACCACAAAAATGTGTCACGACCCGCACCCGGATATTCGGGCACGAGTACGTGGGTACGTCCAGCCTACGCCGCAGTGTCGGCGGTAGTACGCTGTCTAGATCATATTCCCAGGTAATTTAAAATCTATCTCATCCACAAGAATAAACAGGCAAGGATAATCACAGGAAATAGGAATGCTAAGATTTCATAATATTTAATTTGTGACAACCAAATCCACAGTTAATACAAAACCAGAAGATAAATCGGGGACAAACCCGAGTATTATGCTGAAAGAAAATACTAGCTAACTGGTTGACTACTCCTCAAAGGTAGTCTCCTGAGTAGGAACAGGCTCCTCCAAAGTATCACCCGCTACCTCATAGGGACCATAAAAGGTGGGGACATAGTCCTCATCATCGCCTAATATCAACGGATCCAGTCAGGAAAGAAGCAAAGTACACAATGCACAACAAGATTAAACTAAATATTTATGACAAGTAGAAAAGAACTGACTAAGTATCATGATGAGAATATGCATAAATAAGTGATAACAATAACTAAGAGTTAAATACTGTAAAACAGGGATATGAGTAAAACAGGAATAAATGAGACAGGAAAATGGAACTACAACAAGACAAGAACTCTGTGTGTGAAATTGTGTATTTAGAATACATAGTTAGCATGTAGGGGTTTATAAGGCTAATAAGGCCGCCATAGACGGCTAGCAGTCAGGAATAATCAAGTATAAGGCTGATGGTACAGTCGCGTACCAACAGCTAGCAGTCACGACAGGGGGAAGGGTAAACTACATGCCTCCTAGTATTCTCCCACCCGACACGAAAAGCAAGATATGAACTCCAAATCCCAATACTAAGTGTAATCATACAATGGTACTAGTAGAGCAAGAAACTAATTATCACAATATAAAGATTAACTTGAAGTGCAGGTACTTGCCTGATGTTTGGATCCCAACTAGAGTTCTATCCTCGGGAAATTTTCCAGAAATGTGTCCGGATGCTCAGAAGATATCAAATAGCTAGAAACGCCTGTCCTTGAGTCCAATTTGGAGACAAGGACAAAAACGGTAATTTCGGGTCAAAATGGGGTCCACATGTGGGCCCGCTTTGCACCGAAAAATGTGTCAGGGTCAAAGGTCTCCAAATTCACCAAACTTAGTGTCAACAGGTCAGGAACGATGATACGAACCCAACGGAACTTCCAGAATTGGATTCCGATGAGCCGATCACAAAATCGCCCGTCGAGTGGGGCTTGTGGGGCCCACGACACGCGATTTTGTCAACGTTCTCAGAATCGAACCAAACTTGGGTCACAAGACCAGCGTATCGCTACGAGTCCGATGGTACAAGTTTTGTTTCAATCCGACGTGTGTACACAAAGTTAGGGCATGATTCAGAAAAGGCGGATACGGGACGGTGTCCGCGGATACGCGTTGATCCCGGTGTGCATGCACACCCGAATCGACTTCTGCGAAATCTCACACGTCCGTATCAACGACGCGCACATATCTGTGAAGATCGTGCGCGACCAAGTCGTCCCGTTTGGCGGGGCGTACCCAGTTCCGGGGTGAATCGGGTCATTATTTTTCCTGTTTTTGGATCGCGGTGTGCGATCACCATAGGACGCGATGCCCCGAGCGGTTTATCCGGACACCGAGAGGGTCATACAGGCTTCGCAACGCAATTTACGAAATTAAAAATGGGACAGCGAGGAGAAAGTTATGAGTACCTGAACAGGGCTCGAAACCAGGGCTTCACCGTGTCCGACACGACCCGAGGACACTGTGTCCTGTGTCGTGTCCGGGTCGGATTAGGGTTAGGGTTTGGGTCTCCAGGCCGGAGTTGCGGCAGGGGGTCCGCCGGAGGCGCGCCGGAGGGGGCCAGGGCAGCGGGACGGCGTGGCGAGGGTGCGGCGCAGGCCGGCAGCGGCGGGGGACGGCCGGCAGCGGCTGTGGCTGGATCGGGGTCGGAGAACCGCTGTGGCGAGGGAGAGGAGGAAGGAGGAGAGGGGAGCAGCTGCGGGGCGGTGAGGCGGTGACGCCGGAGCGGGACGCCTGCGGGGCTCAGGCGAGGTGGCGGAGGAGGGGGTGAGGGAGCCGGAGGGGGTGACCGGAGGGAGAGGGTAGGTGGCCGGAGATGCTCGAGGGGGGGTTTATATATAGGCAGGCGGAGGAGGGGCAGCCGGGAAAGGCGGAGGGGAGAGGGGGTCATGGCCGCGGGACGTGGGGCGAGCCGGACGGAGCGGCGGGCGGCGGAAGCGGAGCGGGGGCCGGGAGACGCGGGCAGAGGAGGAGAGGAAGAAACGGGTCTGCGGGTGGCGGCGGGTCGGGTTCGGGTAGACCCGACCCGATAGGGCGAGTGGGCTGGGCCGGCCCAATGGGCTGGGGTTGGGCTTTGGGCCGGGTTTGGTTTTAATTAAATAAATAAATAAATAATAAATAAATAATAAATAAATAAATAAATAAATAATAAAATAAATAGTTTTTAGGTGATTTAAAATAGGTCCGGGGCCCAATAAATTTCATAAAAATTATCCTAAGTCCAGTTTTTAATTCTACACCATAAAATATTATTTCCATAATATTTTAATATTATTTATTAACAATTAAAAATTATTTAATAATTAAAACCCTGATTCTAATTACAGAAAATTCTCAGAAAAATTTCAGAAAATTGTGAAAAATCCAAGTTTAATATTTTGAAAATTTAGGGGGTTTACAAATAGTCAGGTTGGTTTTAACACCGCAGATTATGCTGCCAGGATGAGAGAAGATGACAAAAAGATGCCCCTCTTCTGGCCTAGAAGGAATTCCTCTGAGACAATTTAGAAATCTGCCATACCTAGCATTAAAACCGACCCAGAAATGAATCCTGACAAGCCCGTTAAAGAAGACGATCCTGACAAGTCCGTTAAAGAAGATGATTCTGACAAGTTTGTTAAAGAAGATGATCCTTATAAGTCCCCTAAAGACGACGATTCTGACAAGTTCGTTAATGAAGATGATCCTGACAAGTTCGTTAAAGAAGATGAAGAGAACCCGTCTTCCCAGGAAAGGGCAGAAGAGTTGAACAGAAATGGAAATGGCACAAATAGTGAACAACCAATTTCTCTAGAGAGAAAACCACAGAGCTAATATTTACCGATGTTCTTTAGCAAAACTTGTGGTTGGATCTTAGAGAAGAACTCTACTGATCTTTGTCTGTATTATTTGACTGATATGTCTCCTCGAGCTTTAAATGGACTTGAGTTGATCATATTGTTTACCTCATTTAAAATTATCAAGGCGCTATTATCGTAAAATCTCGGCATTGCCCAGTATAAATTTGAAATCAGATTTGTAGTTTAAGTATTCATAATCGACATGAGCAGGATAGGTATAGAATATTTTGGAGTAATTGTTATATTTTTTATTGATAATCTCTTGGCTATTTATATCCTTGCAATCCTTAATCTTACATTAATACCCCATTAAACCTCCTGTAGAATATTCTAATATTCCAACAAATATACCAAGAATATTTTAATATATCAACAAATATACCAAGAATATTCTAAGATACCAACACTCCTCCTCAAGATGGGCGAAAGATTTCACTAAGCCCATCTTATCACATTCTCTAATCATATCTGCAGGGCTAAGTCCCTTGGTCATACTGTCTGCTACATGCTCCTTGGTTGGAACATGACCTAGCTCCAGTAGTCCACGGTCCAACTTCTCCTTGATGAAGAACCTATCGATCTAGATGTGTTTGGTCCTGTCATGCTGCACTGGATTGTTGGCGATACTGATGGCTGACTGGTTGTCACACCACAACTTCATCATGGCTCCTTGATCCAGTTTTAGTTCCACCAGCATACTCTTCAGCTATAGCAGCTCTGCAACTCCCAAGGCCATAGCTCTGTACTCCGCTTCAGCTGTCGATCTGGCCACCACCGACTGCTTCTTACTCCTCCAAGTGACCAAGTTATCTCCTATAAATATGCAATAGCCCGAGGTAGACCTTATGTCATCTGTACAACTAGCCCAGTCAGAGTCACAGTAGCCCTCGATGCTCAAGTGACCATTCTTTATGAATATCAACCCAATTGCGGGGGCACCCTTCAAGTATCTCAGAATCTAGTACACTGCGTCTATATAACCCTTGCTTGGGTCATGCATGTAGCGGCTCACCACACTCATTGCAAAGCAGATATCAGGACGTGTATGGCTCAAATAGATTAACTTGTCCACCAGTCTCTGGTATCTGTCTCGTTCAACTGGTTCTCCAGCCTCAGCACACAGCTTGAACCCCTAGTTGATCGGCGTCGCTGCAGGTCTGCATCTCAACATCCCTGTCTCTGTGAGAAGATCTAGAACATACTTCCTTTAAGAAAGAATAACCCCCTCTGCTTCTCGAGCAATCTCAATCCCAAGAAAGTACCGAAGAAGGCCAAGGTCCTTCACCTCAAACTCCTTGCCAAGCTTCCTTTGAGTCGGGCAATCTCCTGCTCATCATCTCTTGTGCTAATCATATCGTCCATATACACCGCAAGCATGGTGATGTGGCCTCCACTCCGACGGAAGAACACAATATGATCAACATTGATCTGCTAATATCCCATCCCTATCATCGTCTTCCTGAATCTGTCAAACCACGCTCGAGGAGACTACTTCAGTCCATAAAGAAACTTCTTCAACCTGCAGACCTTGTCCATTATCTTATCGGTGCAGAATCCTAGTGGTATCTCCATATACACTTCCTCTACTAGATCCCTATGAAGAAACGCTTTTTTCACATCCAGTTAGTATAGCTTCCATCCACCATTCGCTGCCAAAGAAATCAAGGTCCTGATGGTGCTCATCTTTGTCACGGGTGCAAAGGTCTCATCATAGTCAATGTCGTACGTCAGACTATATCCTTTTGCCACCAGTCGAGCCATTTGGCTCTAATTTTCTATTTGGGTTCTACTTCATAGTAAAGACCCACTTGCATCCGATTGCCCTCTTTTCCTCTGTCAGTTTTACCAGTTCTCAAGTGTGGTTCTTTTCAAGAGCGCCTAACTTCTCGTGCATCGCCGCTTTCCACTTTGGATCGTTCTTGGCAACCTACCAATTGTTAGGTACAGTAATACTATCCAAAGATGTAATGAATGCTCCATAAGAAGAAGAGATGCTATTATATGAAACAAACTGAGCAAGATCCCAACCATATCTATCAGGAGGATTTTCTGCATTGCTGCGAGTGGTCCTCCGTACTGATAATGGTGTGGGAGGAGTTGGAAGAATGATATCACCTGAAGGAGAATCTGGTGGTGGTGGTGTAGGTGTCTCAGGAGTTGAGACAAACGCAGGCAAGGGACTTGGCACTTGCACTATAGGTACTGGTCCTGCAGTTTGCTTCCCTTTTCTGCTGTAGGTAAGTAACTCCCCCTGAGCCGTGGGCCTAATACCTGTCACGCCCCGATCCCGAAAGGGTCAATCGTCCTCGCTGGATCCTTTACGGAACTGATTCGTCCTCGCTGGGATGTGATGTCGTGCGAGCCTGGAGTTGCGCTCGCACAAGAGAAGAATTTGCAGTGATAGGAACCCATTTTGAAACATAATTTAGAAAACACATTCACAGATATTTGAACACAAGTGCAGGAAGAAATATACTTTTTCATTGATAATTCAGAGTAGTTTACATAGAGTTTACATTGATGCGCCTCTCGGCTACTTGATTTGCATTACAAAAGATAACTCAAAAGGTAGGGCGCGCTCCATTAGATAGTCCACGTCGTTCATACAATACGCCCTTGTATAGGTTGAAAATCCAAGCCTCCAAAATGAACTGATTCCAACTATACTTCAAAATAGAGGTGCTCCTAACGGCTCCTCGTCTTTCCACTAGCGTTGCACCGTCTGAGTGCCTGAAATAGTTGCCCACAACGTGGGCCAGTACTCAACTTGTACTGGTGAGTGGGATGAACCCACTTGACTAAATCGATACTAGCTTATTAGGGGCGAGCATGCATTAAGATGATCTTATATAAAGAAGCAAGTGAATTCAATTCATATCAGTTGCATGTTTTCATAGGAATGAAAATAACATTGAATCCAACCAGTACATCGGTTGCTTACTCAACCGATGCACGCCTTTCCTGCAACAAAACACAAGTAATACTTACCATCTGCATAAGACAATAAATTAGCATGTGTTCTATTCTATGCGGTCATTGGTGTGATCGACACCTTAGGGACATATTCCAAGCATTAGCGGCGCGCCCTATCAGCCCGGGTAGCAAGCCCTGCTGGAGGTCCCGCAATGCATCGTGACTAGCACAAATCAATATTTCCCTCCAGATCGATACGGTTCCAGTGCCCCGGAATGCCATTTCGAGGAAATGCCAAACCTTGTGCACAAGTTATCCCAGACCATGCAAATGCATGAACAATTCATATATCATACAATGCATCAAAATAAACAAAAGAAGTAAAGCAGCAATATATCTCTTATGCAACAGTTCATATTTTCTCAAGCGGTGTTCCGATTTTGGTACCCCATAGGTCCAAACTCTATCCGAGGCACCAGGCCGCAACCAATAACCAATTTCCTTTATAAACAAACTCAAGTTATAAGGTGTGCAAGCATATAGTAAAAATTAGTCTACAATTCCCATGTTCCTTTCTTAGTGGCTGGCATGCATTGTGGCAAAGGATTTCCTAGGCGTCCAACCGGGAATCATCGAGTGAACGTTTGAAACATTAGAGATGTGGGCATGAAGTAGGAAAGAAGGGTCCAAACTACTCACTGGTTAAGAAAAAAGGTAGCTGAAACAAGGGATCCCGCATAGCGACGATCAAACGTCAGTTACGCGGACCTGCAACAGCACGAGCACCAATTAGAATTCTTGCCTATCCTTCCTTGCCGAACTCTCCAAGAATCAAAGCTCCAAACGATAAAACCAGCAGCGAAAACCAAGCAAATCGAAAGAAACACCAAATTAAAATCCCAAAGTGGCAATCAAGAAAACCAAGCAACCAAACACGAAAACTATTGGACTCGTTTCAATAGAGGACTTTCCATGAGTTGGAAAGGATCATCGCATTTCGTCCGTGGTAAGAAGATGCCGAAGATCTAAGATACGACTTAGACGGACTAGCCACAAGCCCAATTATATAGTGCACATCCCGGTCGGATCAGGATTTGAGGCACTACAATACCTCTCATCGCCTCCCCATGCTCCTCTTAACTCTCCTGCTCCTCCTCAAACGTTCCTCCATGCCATACTCCTAAATCGGTCACCACACTCTCACCAATCTTCCTCTCTTGCCTCATACTCTCAGTATCATGTGAGTTGCTCATGGATGAGGTTCCCTCCTGACGGTAGTATGGCTCAAACTCCCTGAAGTGAACATCCATGCTCACAAACTTCTTCTTCTCTATTAGGCTCCAGCACACGTACCCCTTCCGAGTCGCCGAATAGCCCACGAATAGCCCACTTGACTGCTCTGGGGTCAAGTTTTCTAACATACGGTCTGTTGTCCTTTACAAAACATATGTAGCCAAACACCTTTAGTGGGAGTATCCCATTATTATTTTCTTGCAATATCTCACATGGAGACTTCCATCTCAGTACCTTCGAGGGCATCTTGTTGATCAATCAAGCTGTTGTCAACACTGCATGCCCCTACAGACTCTGTGGGACATTCATGGCGATCATCATGCTCCTTGCCACCTCCAGCAGGTGTCTATTCTTCCTTTCTGCCACTCCATTCTATGCTGGTATGTATGCACATGTGGTCTGATATTGTAACCCTTAGGCTGACAGGTATTCCTAAAATTCTTTGTTGGTATACTTTGTTCCATTGTCAGACCTTAATACCTTCACCACTGCTCTGTACTGAGTCTGGACATGTTTATGAAAGTTTTAAAAACAGGTAAAGACCCCACTCTTATTTTTTATCAAATATAGCCAGATGACACGAGGGGAACAATCAATAAAAGAGACGAAATACTTGTAACCATTCATAGTAGTTGTGGAGCACGACCCCTAGACATCAGAATATATAATATCAAAAACATAAGAGCTCATATGGCCCGCACCAACATATGAGCTCCTAGTAAGTTTGCCTAAATCACATGCATCACATACTAGCTTCTCCTTATTTGCCTTCTCATAAATAGATGGATACAACATACTCAAAATACCAAAAGAGGTGTCGCACCCCTATCCCGTAGGGGCTGATCGTCCTCGCTTGGTCCCTACGGAACCGTTCGTCCTCGCTTGGACGCGATGTCGTGCAAGCCTAAGTTGCGCTTGCACCAGGCAACATACCTGCACAAGACACAAATTTGACGAAGATATACATATATAGGCACAGAGTAAATGCAGCCAAAGTTAAACACATTTGATAGGCACACAAAATACTTTCATTTTATTGAATACTGAAGATTTGGATTACAAAGTGCTTGCTTGGCTGAGTTACAAAATATGCCTTAGAAGGCTTACAACTCTTTTTATATTCCCAAAACTAGCCACAACGTCCATTACATTACATCCTTGTAGTAGGACCAAAATAACAAAATATTTAGTAGAAGATGAGTAGCCCACTGGAGAGGTAAGCAACGGAGGAAGCAGCACGAACACAGTCCTATGGAAGGGTGCGCACACGCTGATTCAGGTTCAGGATGCTTGCCAAACTCTCGCTTCCAATACCTGAATATTTGCCCACAAACGTGGGTCAGTACTACCACATGTACTGGTGAGCGACCGTGGCCAAACTCACCTTAGAAATCCACACTAAGTAAGCATATGAAGCTAGCATTATTAGGTGATCTTTCTGGTTGTCTAGTTTCTTTTTAACAATTCATGTAAGAAAACATAGACTATTTATAGCATATGCTTATTATAATCTTACCCACGGCCGAGCGGTTATCCCTGCAGCAAACACACAAGTTAGTCACAATTTATATATGTGCATGAACTTATGTATCAATCTTCGATGTCAAAACGATAGGTATGCAAGAAGATAAACCTAGCATACGTCCTATCTATATGACGGTCCATGAGTTTCCCCATTATTGGACAACAACACCCCCAAGATCCCGTAGGACTGGACGTCAGGGTGCTCTCACAATCCCTTCCGGACCGACCGATTCCCAGTGTCCCAGAAACCGATCGAGAGACTATTACCTTGTGCACAAGTTGTCCGAGACCCATGCATGGCAAGCAAACATTTATAAATTAACTCTTAGGATGCACAATATTAGCAAGCATATAACAATCTAATAGCCACACCCCCAAGATTCTGTAGGACCGGACGTTAGGGCGGACTACTAGACTCATCTTCTTCTCTTTTACACTTGACACAAACACTAACCATGACATTTTAATGCACGATATAGTGATGCAACAAGTAAGTAAGGGGCAACATTCATTTGAAGTAAAGCAGGAACTCTATGTATATTTGCATGCAGTTCATTTCTTTAACTTATCTTTTTAGTGAGGCAACATTTTGAACTAGAGATCATTTCATTTAGGCATGTGAACTGAAAGATTCATCGAAGGGCCTAAGCCACTCAACGAATGAATCGAATGAGAGGATGGGGAAGCCTTAAGCGACGTTCACTCTTTGGTTATGCGTCCTGAAAATGCAACAATACTTGGTTAGCATACTTTGATCTCTTTCCCTTACGATTCGAAAAGAACGCGCAAGCGAGCAGACGAAATCATGAAAACTAAGTCATCGAAAGCAACTCAAAACACAAAGCAACACAAAACCAAGAAGCAAAGCAACCAACAAAACTCTTGGACTTATTTTAATAGAAGCCGTTCGATTAATTCGAAGGGTTCATTGCACTTCATCCGTGTTGATTTGGCGGTAAGGTTTCCCCGAGACTCGATTCTCAACCAAGTCGAAGCAGCTTAGTGTTCCATAAGTAACCGTTTGGAGCAGGGCGTTACAAGAGGTGTGCCCCAACCGCTTGTGATGGAGTATCAGTGTATCCTCGACACTCATCTTTGGTTCTCCCATTCCTGTCCTTTCTGCCACAGACACCAATATCGAATCCAGTCCTTCCCGATTCAGGTACCACAGTCCATCATGCCAAGTGCCAGTCCTAAGTCTTCATCCTGTCTCCTTCTCCTGGAAGATTATCTTAGATAACCTTAGGAATATTAAAAGAAATAATGCATTTTAGTTGGAGGATTATAGAACTAATGGACAAAAGACTAACTGGAAAAGAATGAGCATATAAAATATTGGATAATCTTTCTGAACCTGTACAATCGATAATACCTTTACCGACCACTGGATGGAAAGTACCATCGGCTGTTTGAATGCTGTCTACAAATGCTAGGTGAGTGTAGGAAGAGAACTCACTAGCATTCCCTGTTGTCGAGACGCACCCGAATCGACAATCTAGTCTGATGATTGGAGAGTGATTCATCAGTACCTTACGATGGATGGGCAAACATGACAGCGTTGCCTTTGGCGAAGACTGAGGTGGACATCTCCTCAGTCCCACTCCTCCCATCTTCATCGCTTGACGCTCTCTGTTTTCTCCTGAGTACCTCCAGCATGCCCAACAGTGTCTGATCCTCCTCAGTATATGCACCATTAGCTTCCTCCTTGCTTTCTGCTACTAGTAGGTTTGCCTGTTAACCTCCTCGACCACCCCGTCGACCCCCACGACCATGGCCACATCCTCAAACTATCTATGTTTGCCACCTGAATCTTCCTCCTTGGGTGGTTTGGTGAAGCATACCATAGATGGCCCACCTCCCTGCAGTTGTAACACTGACGGGGGTCTCTCTTAGGTCCTGTGCCGCCTGAATTGGCAACCGCCAATACTGTCTTTACTTAAGGAGGACCACATGTTTCTGCCTGTAGCTTGATACGAGTCTCCTCCTGGATCATGGCCGAGATAGCCTTCTCAAGTGTAGGAATCTTCGGTTGGGCTAGAAGTGGTGTTGTCCTCTGAGCAAACGCTACGGCCAGCTCCTTAAGAAACTTCATCGTCCTCTCCTACAGACATACCTGTCTCTCCTTACACTTTGGGTCGTCTCGGCTCGTCCGATCTGAGAAGTTATTATAATCCAACCACAGATGCTCCAACTCTGTGGCATACTCCTGTACCGTCTTCTCTCCCTGTACGATGTCATCGATCTCTCCCTTGATCTGAAAAACCCTCAAGTTATTCCCCACACCATGTAGGTTCTCCTCAACTTCTCCCACATATCTTTCACCATCTCAAGGCCATCCACTGTGGAGACTAAAGAATTAAGGAGCCAAATATATACCACCATATGAGTGGATTTCCACCCGTCGCGTCCTGCCGAGCCCTCATCCGGCTCTATCTTCTCTCTTGACAAGAAACCCTTCAGGTTATTCCCTACGAGGGTTCTCCTCACCTTTCGTGACCAACTCAGGTAGGTGGCCGATCCATCAAGCTTCAGATCGATGGATGGAAGCTCCAACTTCGCCAATGTTTATGTCGCACTCTCACCAGTCGACAGTTTCATCTGCTTCATCAATGTTGCGACCTCCATAGAGTCCAACTTCTTGATGATCTTCTCCATCGACCCTCCTTTTCTCCGTTCACCTTACACCCATCCCACGATCCACGTTCGCCCTTTTCGTCCTCTCCTAGACCCGATCATGTCTCTCCTCCATCAGATCTAGGCCTTTGATGTCAACGTTTGGAATGACCCGCGGGAGATGCCATGAACTGCAGGAGTGGCGGTTTCACGGTGGTGGTGGCAGACCACTACCAAAATATGATAAAATAGCGACATTTTTTAGCGACGTAATAATAAAACGTTGCTAATATTAAAGATTTCAGTGACTCCAAAAATAAACGTCGCTATACGTTGTTGTTGGCGACATAGCAACGTTTAGCGACAGTAATTAAGTTTTTTTAAAGCATAGTCGCTATAAGCTTCTTTAAGGTCGCTAAATGTCGCTGAGTTTTTTAATTTAGCGACGTATTTAGCGACGTTTATTTTTTCAATTTTTAGCGATATTTTTAGCGACGTCTATAACGTCGCAAACTATTTTTATTAGCGACGTCATAAGTTGACATCGCTAAACGTCGCTAAAATTTTAATATAGGTTTCGATTCCCTCCTACTGTCGAAGACTTCCCCCAAATTTTCAAAAACTCTCCCCTCTTTCCCTCTCTCTCCGGCGAACCTTTGGCGTAGCCACCTACTCGGGCGTCCCCCTCCTCCTCCTCCTCCTCCTCCTCCTCTAGATAAACCCTAACTCTCTCTCTCTCACATGACACAGACACAGATACGACACACACACACACAGACATGACACAGACTGTGAGAGAGGGTATAAACCCTAACCCTAACCCGATCTCTCTCTCTCTCTCTCTTAGATGCACACGATATGACACTGACAGAGACACGACACAAACTGTCACAGAGGGTGTAAATCCTAACCCTAACCCTAACTGTCTCTCTCTCTAACAGATGCACACGACATGACACAAACACAAACACGACACACACACTGACACAGACACGACACAGACTGTCACAGAGGGTGTAAACCCTAATCCTAACCTGATCTCTCTCTCTCTCACAGATGCAGACACGACATGACACTGACACAAACACGACACACACACACACTGACACATACACGACACAGACACTGTCACAGAGGGTGTAAACCCTAACCCTAACCCTAACCCTCCCCCCCTCTCTCTCTCTCTCTCTGACATATGTTTAATACTATACAATTAGTACATAACTTATACTATCATGACTTACTAACTTACAATAACTGCTACTAACTTAATATAACTGATACCAACTTAATATCAATACTAATGCTAGATGACACTAGACTAACTAGACAAACTTAGCTTACTCTAACTGATGTCTGATATTCTAACTTGATATCTAACTCAAATAACTAAAATCTAAACTTCACCCTAGCTGATAATTACTAACTAGCATTCACTAACAATGCATCTAACTGATACATTCATCAGTCAGTGATACACACATAGTAGTACATAAACACAGTGGACTGAAAACTAATGCCGCCACTACTGATATTTCCTATAATATATACATCAATACCTTCTAACTGAAGGCACTAACCGAAGGCCCATCAGTGTACTACTGATACCAAACTAGACTGACATCAAGCCCTTAGTTGTAGTGTGATCAACTCGTATGAATCTTACTCACAACTTATACCTATATCCATTCCTCTCCTACACACAACCACAGTTGATACACATAAGATACACATAGATTTCCCCAATCTTCTAATGTCTATTGTGATACTAAAGTTTAAAATGTAACTTCAAATTGATGCTGCCTAATGTCGCACCCTACTTTGTACGATGGTGTGCACAGACCCTGTGAATCTGTCGCAATACTCATGTGCACATCAAATGTGCACTGTCGGGTCTGTGCAGATGGTGTGTGCAACAGCCTCTCTCCATCTCACTGCTCATTGTGTTGCTCTCCAAATCTACTGTCAACATGACATATACTCCTATGGACATGCACTCCCCTATAACCAGATGACTAATACTTAAAGAAGTGCACAAACCCTTACACTAACCCTAACCCAAATCTGTGCATGTACTGTATTTATAATTGAGTATTCCTTTGTATATATGCTAGGACTAGGAGAATCAGTGTATGTACTGTATTTAACGATGAGTATATACTTGAACGATGTCTATTTATTTTTGCAGAAGTATCTAGAAATGGATATGAATTACTATCTGCATCATCGTTCGTGGATGTACAACCGTCATCCTGATGACATGTGCGGTATGCGGGATAAATTCATTGAGGCTGTACAGCAGTTCACCAAGGCGTTCCCTCAGTACATGGATGGTACCAAAATTAAGTGTTCGTGTGTGAGATGTCGCAACTTGAAATATCATCCAGAAGTGGAAGTCATATATCATTTGTACTCGAAGGGTTTTACGTCGAATTACTATGAGTGGACCGTGCACGGAGAACTTGTGTCTTTAGCATCGGAGTTTGAGCCTTATGTGGAGCCGTATATGGATGTCCACGACCACGCTGCTTACTACGATGAGTGGGTGAACATGGTTTTTGATGCGGCGGGGCTTAGTTTCGATCCGAATAATCATGATGCAGCTGAGGAGGCACCGAATGTCAATGCTGCGAAGTTCATGGAGTTGCTGGAGAATGCAATGACTCCATTATATCCTGGTTGTGAGGATCATTTACCGTTGGAGGTATTACAAGATTGTTGAGCATTAAGTCCAATTTTAATATGTCGCAAGAATGCTATAACCGACTGATGGATTTGATTATAGAGATCTTACCAGAGGGTGCAAAGTTGCCTAAAGATTTCTACCGATCTAAATAGATGGTGAGATCGCTCTGGATGGGATACGAAAAAATTGATGCATGTCGCAACGGGTGCATGTTGTACTACAAAGATGACAAGGATGAAGATGCATGCAGATTCTATGGTGCTGATTGATACAAGACCACTGGAAGAGGAAAGTCTGTCGGTGCAAATAAGCCTACCGATTCGAAGCACTACTTGCCTTTGACGCCGCGGTTGCAGAGGTTGTTTATGGTAAAGGAGACTGCAGAAAATATGAGTTGGCACAGGCGAAAATAGATCATAGGAGTATTGGATCATCCATCCGATGAAGAAGCATGGAAGCACTTTGATCGAGAGTATCCAGATTTTGCTTTGAATCCACGTAATGTCAGATTGGGGCTCTCCTCTGACGGTTTTACGCTATTCGGACTTTCGAGCTCCCAATATTCATGTTGGCCTGTGATCGTCACTCCGTACAATCTACCGCCTTGGATGTGCATGAAGACTCCATATATGTTCCTAACCGTTATTATTTCGGGTTCGAACAATCCAAAGAGTAACATCGATGTATATTTACATCCTTTGATAGCTGAGTTGAATCAACTGTGGGAAGTAGGTGCCAACACGTACGATGTTTCTAGAAAGCAGAATTTTCAGATGAGGGCAGCACTTATGTGGACCATCAACGACTTTCTGGCCTATAAAATATTATCGGAATGGAGCACTTATGGTCGTCTCTCATGTCCGTATTGCATAGACCACACTAAGGCTTTCCGTTTGAAACACGAAGGCAAACCATGCTTCTTCGATTGTCATCAACAATTTTTGCCGAAGGATCATCCGTACCGGAGGAACATAAATACTTTTTGTGCGGGCGTTGTGGAGAAGGAAGAGGTAAAAGATTTACCAAGTGCTATCGAAGAGCCTGCTAAGGGGTACAAGTGTGACGAATTTGGTCGCACCCATAACTGGACGAAGAGGAGTATATTCTGGGATCTGCCATATTGGAGCACCAATCTGATCAGACATAACCTTGATGTCATGCATATCAAGAAGAATGTGTTTGATAATATAATTAATACTATAATAGAGGTAAAGGGGAAGACGAAAGACAATCCGAAGGCCAGGTTAGACTTAGAAGAAATATTTAGACGTCCTGCGTTGCATTTAATAGAGGAGAAGAATGGAAAGTTAAAGCAGCCTAAGTCAATTTTCTCACTGGATAAGGAGGATAAAGGAAGACTTTGTAGGTGGATTCAGGGTCTAAAATTTTTAGACGGGTACGTGTCGAACTTGAGAAGATGCGTCGACCTCAAGGAGAATAAACTAGCGGGTATGAAGAGCCACGATTGTCACATATTCATGGAGAGGTTAATTCCGATTACATTTTGAGAATTCTTACCGCATGTCATTTGGGATCCATTGATAGAGCTCAGCATATTCTTCAGAGATCTTTGTTCTACTAAGTTGCTCATCGATCGTCTAGAAAAGCAAAAGAAGGATATTGGGGTAACACTGTGCAAGCTCGAGAAGGTGTTTCCTCTTGGATTCTTTGACTCTATGGAGCATTTGCCAATTTATCTTTTCTATGAGGCACGTGTTGGCGGTCCTGTTGGTTATCGGTGGATGTACCCCTTCGAGCGGCATCTGAATCACCTAAAGAGAAAGGTAAAAAAATAAGGCACGGGTTGAGGGCTCTATTTGTGAAGGTTATGTTCTCGAGGAAATTACAAACTTTTGCTCGACGTATTTTTAAACCTCATGTTGCTACTAATAGAACGAGAGCTCCGAGAGACGACGACGGATATCAGAATCTAATGATGCAATACTGAAAGTATTCAATGCGTCCGAAAAGCCTTCGGAGAAAATGAAGAAGAGATATTTGAATAACGACGAGCTAAGGGCTGCTCAGTTGTATATATTACTCAATTGCAACGAGGATGAAGTGGAGAAGTTAGAGGGGTAAGTAATTAATACGTCTACGTTTACGTTATCTCAATGTAATAGTATAAACTACTATTATGCTACTAATCAACGGTTGCTCCGTTGTTTTTCAGTACATATAATGATGAGATGAGGTCGGTTAGACCCTACATAACAGACGGAGAAGTAGAACAAGAAATGAGACACTATTTTCCTTCTTGGTTGAGCGCATATATAAGGAGCTTGGTAATTACTTTTTCTGTATGCACTTGTACAATAAATAACTTACTATCGCTACTTTGGTATTTAGGTCGATCATCTAATAACACCTAAAACTAAATCTATTAGAACTCTAGCCAAGGGACCAATTACTGCCGTCAAAATATGGCTAAGTTACTGTGTGAATGGGTTTAGGTTCAAGTCAACAAATGCTCCGATCAGAGAGCTTTCTGGATCTTGATTCCACGAAAAATAGTTGTTTGTGTATCAAATCTTCGAACTACAAATGTCGCGCCCCGATCCCGTAGGGCCGATCGTCCTCGCTTGGTCCCTACGGAACCATTCGTCCTCGCTTGGTCCCTACGGAACCGTTCGTCCTCGCTTGGGCGCGATGCCGTACAAGCCTAAGTTGCGCTTGCACCAGGCAACGTACCTGCACAAGACAAGTTAGACGAAAATATACATTTATAGGCACAGAGTAAAACGCAGAGAACCAAAGTAGAACACATTTTATAGCACACAAAATACTTTCTCTTTATTGAATACTTGAAGATTTGGATTACAAAATGCTTGCTTGGCTGAGTTACAAAATATGCCTTAGAAGGCTCACAACTCTTTTTACATTCCCAAAACTAGCCACAACGCCCATCACATTACATCCTTGTAGTAGGACCTAAATAGCAAAACGTCTAGTAGAAGAGGAGTAGCCCACTGGAGAGGTTAGCAGCGAAGGAAGCAGCACGAGCACAGTCCTAAGGAAGAGTGCGCACACGCTGATTCAGGTTCAGGATGCTAGCCAAGCTCTCGCTTCCAGTACCTGGATGTTTGCCCACAAACGTGGGTCAGTACTACCACATGTACTGGTGAGCGACCGTGGCCAAACTCACCTTAGAAATCCACACTAAGTAAGCATATGAAGCTAGCATTATTAAGTGGTCTTTCTGGTTGTCTAGTTTCTTTTTAACAATTCATGTAAGGAAACATAGACAATGTATAGCATATGCATATGATAATCTTACCCACGACCGAGCGGCTATCCCTGCAGCAGACACACAAGTTAGTCACAATTTACATATGTGCATAAACTTATGAATCAAATCTTCGATATCAAGATGATAGGTATGCAAGAAGGTAAACCTAGCATGCGCCCTATCTATATGACGGTCCATGAGTTTTCCCATTATTGGACAACAACACCCCCAAGATCCCGTAGGACCGGACGTCAGGGTGCTTTCACAATCCCTTCCGGACCGACCGATTCCCAGTGCCCCAGAAATCGATCGAGAGACTATTACCTTGTGCACAAGTTGTCCGAGACCCATGCATGGCAAGCAAACATTTATAAATCAACTTCTTAGGATGCACGACATTAGCAAGCATATAACAATCTAATAGCCACACCCCCCAAGATCCCGTAGGACCGGACGTCAGGGCGGACTACTAGATTCATCTTCTTCATCTTTTACACTTGACACAACACTAACCATGAATGTTCAATGCACGATATAGTGATGCAACAAGTAAATAAGGGGCAACATTCAATTGAAGTAAAGCAGAAACTCTACGTATATTCGTATGCAATTCATTTCTTTTAGCTTATCTTTTTAGTGAGGCAACATTGTGAACTAGAGATTCTTTTCATTAGGCATGCAGACTTAAAGGATTCATTGAAGGGCCTAAGCCACTCACCGAATGAATCGAACGAGAGGATGGAGAAGCCTAAGCGACGTTCACTCTTTGGTTATGCGTCCTGAAAATGCAACAATACTTGGTTAGCATACTTCGATCTCTTTCCCTTACGATTCAAAAAGAACGCGCAAGCGAGAAGGCAAAATCATGAAAACCAAGTCATCGAAAGCAACTCAAAACACAAAGCAACACAAAACCAAAAAGCAAAGCAACAAACGAAAACTCTTGGACTCATTTCAATAGAAGCCGCTCGATTAATTCGAAGGGTTCATTGCACTTCGTCCGTGTTGATTTGGCGGTAAGGTTTCCCCGAGACTCGATTCTCAACCGAGTCGAAGCAGCGTAGTATTCCATAAGTAACCGTTTGGAGCGGGGCGTTACATACTACCCCACTGAGAAGAAGTTTTGTCCACGAAACTTAAGAAATCAAGGAGGCGATATACTATGCATCAAGAGACCAAAGGAAACAAACTCACCAACATCGTGTCCACTCTCATCACGCTCAATATTCAACTGATGAACTCTCGGCCTTCTTATCTGATCAGTTGGGTCAAGAGCAGGACCTGGAGGGGTATGAGTTTCTACACCTGTATCTTCCCCTGGGTTCACAGTGACTTTCCTCTTCGGGCAATTTTGAGACTCATGGCCAGGCTGCCCACACTTATAACACAGACTATTAAAGGCAAAACAAGTCTCTTTAATGTGACCAGTACGGCCACAATGGCTGCAAACTTTTCTGCGATATTCGCTTGCGTCGACCTGTTTCTCGGTGTCGACCTTTTTCTCCCCGTTGTGGTATCTTTTAGCAGGAGGGTTTCGAGGAGCGGGTGCCTTTTCCGGAGCACTTCGTGGAGTGAACTGCTCGTTCTGCACCGCTGCCTCAAAGGCTTGTATGTAGGTTTTGCACTCTCGGTTCATAACATCTTTTCTTAGATTATCGTTTAAGCCTTTTATGAACCGATGTGTGCGGGCTCCCTCGTCGGGAATCATCGAGCTAGCGAACTTAGCAAGTTTGGAGAATTCTGACTCATAATCTTCGACGGACATGCTCCCTTGCTTAAGTTCGGTGAACTCGTCTTCTTTTCTCTGCCTGACAGCCGGTGGAAGATAGTGAGCAAGGAATGCTTCCTTGAACATTCCCCAAGTGATCCTGCCATCCTAATGCTTGGTGGCAAGGTCTGTTTTCTTGACTTCCCACCAGTCGTGTGCACGTAACCGCAACTGCATATATGCACACGCCATCCTCTTGTTCGCCGGTATTGAAGCAAAGCTAAACAAGCTCTCCATCTTCGCGATCCAGTCCATCACCTTATCCGGCGTGGTCCTGCCTTCAAACTCCGGAGGGTTCAACTTCAGGAATTCCGCGCCTTTAAAGGTAGACTTTCCGGCCGCGCGAGGAGGCTCATTTGTTTCTGCTAATCCCGCACCTTGAGGCATGGTCGGGGCAGTCACAGGTGTTGCGGCGGTGCCCGATGCACCACTGTGCGCTGCTAGTGCTGTTACAATTTGTGTCAGGGAGTCAAGCTGCTTTTGTTGTGCCGAGGCTCTAGCATCTGCTCGTTGCTGCTGAGCCTCGAATCGTTCTTGTTGCGCAGCATGACGATCATTTTGATTCTGTAATATTGCAATCAGTCTATCTAATTAATCATCGCTTACGCTAGCTGCGCGCGATGACTCAGGGTTACCAGCACCTGTTTTTGTCATCTTTGCTGCAAAAGAGAGTAGCTTGCATTAGTCTTCATAACGTATTATGGACTTATTGCATGGGACGTTGGGTTTTTCACACTCTTAGGGACCTTCCATACTCTCGATTTACTTCTTATAGATTTGAAATCTATTTTCGAAATTCGGGACTTTTGAAATCGCTTGAAAACTTATATCATTTTCGAAAATGATGTTTGAAGAGGCCAAGGACGTAAAGCCATGCTCTGATACCACCTGTCGCGCCCCGATCCCGTAGGGCCTATCGTCGTCGCTTGGTCCCTACGGAACCATTCGTCCTCGCTTGGTCCCTACGGAACCGTTCGTCCTCGCTTGGGCGCGATGCCGTACAAGCCTAAGTTGCGCTTGCACCAGGCAACGTACCTGCACAGGACAAGTTAGACGAAAATATATATTTATAGGCACAGAGTAAAACGCAGAGAACCAAAGTAGAACACATTTGATAGCACACAAAATACTTTCTCTTGATTGAATACTTGAAGATTTGGATTACAAAATGCTTGCTTGGCTGAGTTACAAAATATGCCTTAGAAGGCTTACAACTCTTTTTACATTCCCAAAACTAGCCACAACGCCCATCACATTACATCCTTGTAGTAGGACCTAAATAGCAAAACGTCTAGTAGAAGAGGAGTAGCCCACTGGAGAGGTTAGCAGCGAAGGAAGCAGCACGAGCACAGTCCTAAGGAAGAGTGCGCACACGCTGATTCAGGTTCAGGATGCTAGCCAAGCTCTCGCTTCCAGTACCTGGATGTTTGCCCACAAACGTGGGTCAGTACTACCACATGTACTGGTGAGCGACCGTGGCCAAACTCACCTTAGAAATCCACACTAAGTAAGCATATGAAGCTAGCATTATTAAGTGGTCTTTCTGGTTGTCTAGTTTCTTTTTAACAATTCATGTAAGGAAACATAGACAATGTATAGCATATGCATATGATAATCTTACCCACGGCCGAGCGGCTATCCCTGCAGCAGACACACAAGTTAGTCATAATTTACATATGTGCATAAACTTATGAATCAAATCTTCGATATCAAGATGATAGGTATGCAAGAAGGTAAACCTAGCATGCGCCCTATCTATATGACGGTCCATGAGTTTTCCTATTATTGGACAAAAACACCCCCCAAGATCCCGTAGGACCGGACGTCAGGGTGCTTTCACAATCCCTTCCGGACCGACCGATTCCCAGTGACCCAGAAATCGATCGAGAGACTATTACCTTGTGCACAAGTTGTCCGAGACCCATGCATGGCAAGCAAACATTTATAAATTAACTTCTTAGGATGCACGACATTAGCAAGCATATAACAATCTAATAGCCACACCCCCCAAGATCCCGTAGGACCGGACGTCAGGGCGGACTACTAGATTCATCTTCTTCATCTTTTACACTTGACACAACACTAACCATGAATGTTCAATGCACGATATAGTGATGCAACAAGTAAATAAGGGGCAACATTCAATTGAAGTAAAGCAGAAACTCTACGTATATTCGTATGCAATTCATTTCTTTTAGCTTATCTTTTTAGTGAGGCAACATTGTGAACTAGAGATTCTTTTTATTAGGCATGCAGACTTAAAGGATTCATTGAAGGGCCTAAGCCACTCACCGAATGAATCGAACGAGAGGATGGGGAAGCCTAAGCGACGTTCACTCTTTGGTTATGCGTCCTGAAAATACAACAATACTTGGTTAGCATACTTCGATCTCTTTCCCTTACGATTCGAAAAGAACGCGCAAGCGAGAAGGCAAAGTCATGAAAACCAAGTCATCGAAAGCAACTCAAAACACAAAGCAACACAAAACCAAAAAGTAAAGCAACCAACGAAAACTCTTGAACTCATTTCAATAGAAGCCGCTCGATTAATTCGAAGGGTTCATTGCACTTCGTCCGTGTTGATTTGGCGGTAAGGTTTCCCCGAGACTCGATTCTCAACCGAGTCGAAGCAGCGTAGTATTCCATAAGTAACCGTTTAGAGCGGGGCGTTACATACTACCCCACTGAGAAGAAGTTTTGTCCACGAAACTTAAGAAATCAAGGAGGCGATATACTATGCATCAAGAGACCAAAGGAAACAAACTCACCAACATCGTGTCCACTCTCATCACGCTCAATATTCAACTGATAAACTCTCGGCCTTCTTATCTGATCAGTTGGGTCAAGAGCAGGACCTGGAGGGGTATGAGTTTCTACACCTGTATCTTCCCCTGGGTTCACAGTGACTTTCCTCTTCGGGCAATTTTGAGACTCATGGCCAGGCTGCCCACACTTATAACACATCCTATTAAAGGCAAAACAAGTCTCTTTAATGTGACCAGTACGGCCACAATGGCTGCAAACTTTTCCGCGATATTCGCTTGCGTCGACCTGTTTCTCGGTGTCGACCTTTTTCTCCCCGTTGTGGTATCTTTTAGCAGGAGGGTTTCGAGGAGCGGGTGCCTTTTTCGGAGCACTTCGTGGAGTGAACTGCTCGTTCTGCACCGCTGCCTCAAAGGCTTGTATGTAGGTTTTGTACTCTCGGTTCATAACATCTTTTCTTAGATTATTGTTTAAGCCTTTTATGAACCGATATGTGCGGGCTCCCTCGTCGGGAATCATTGAGCTAACGAACTTAGCAAGTTTGGAGAATTCTGACTCATAATCTTCGACGGACATGCTCCCTTGCTTAAGTTCGGTGAACTCGTCTTCTTTTCTCTGCCTGACAGCCGGTGGAAGATAGTGAGCAAGGAATGCTTCCTTGAACATTCCCCAAGTGATCCTGCCATCCTAATGCTTGGTGGCAAGGTCTGTTTTCTTGACTTCCCACCAGTCGTGTGCACGTAACCGCAACTGCATATCTGCACACGCCATCCTCTTGTTCGCCGGTATTGAAGCAAAGCTAAACAAGCTCTCCATCTTCGCGATCCAGTCCATCACCTTATCCGGCGTGGTCCTGCCTTCAAACTCCGGAGGGTTCAACTTCAGGAATTCCGTGCCTTTAAAGGTAGAATTTCCGGTCGCGCGAGGAGGCTCATTTGTTTCTGCTAATCCCGCACCTTGAGGCATGGTCGGGGCAGTCACAGGTGTTGCGGCGGTGCCCGATGCACCACTGTGCGCTGCTAGTGCTGTTACAATTTGTGTCAGGGAGTCAAGCTGCTTTTGTTGTGCCGAGGCTCTAGCATCTGCTCGTTGCTGCTGAGCCTCGAATCATTCTTGTTGCGCAGCATGACGATCATTTTGATTCTGTAACATTGCAATCAGTCTATCTAATTGATCATCGCTTACGCTAGCTGCGCGCGATGACTCAGGGTTACCAGCACCTATTTTTGTCATCTTTGCTGCAAAAGAGAGTAGCTTGCATTAGTCTTCATAACGTATTATGGACTTATTGCATGGGACGTTGGGTTTTTCACACTCTTAGGGACCTTCCATACTCTCGATTTACTTCTTATAGATTTGAAATCTATTTTCGAAATTCGGGACTTTTGAAATCGCTTGAAAACTTATATCATTTTCGAAAACGATGTTTGAAGAGGCCAAGGACGTAAAGCCATGCTCTGATACCACCTGTCGCGCCCCGATCCCGTAGGGGCCGATCCCGTAGGGCCTATCGTCCTCGCTTGGTCCCTACGGAACCATTCGTCCTCGCTTGATCCCTACGGAACCGTTCGTCCTCGCTTGGGCGCGATGCCGTACAAGCCTAAGTTGCGCTTGCACCAGGCAACGTACCTGCACAAGACAAGTTAGACGAAAATATACATTTATAGGCACAGAGTAAAATGCAGAGAACCAAAGTAGAACACATTTGATAGCACACAAAATACTTTCTCTTTATTGAATACCTGAAGATTTGGATTACAAAATGCTAGCTTGGCTGAGTTACAAAATATGCCTTAGAAGGCTTACAACTCTTTTTACATTCCCAAAACTAGCCACAACGCCCATCACATTACATCCTTGTAGTAGGACCTAAATAGCAAAACGTCTAGTAGAAGAGGAGTAGCCCACTGGAGAGGTTAGCAGCGAAGGAAGCAGCACGAGCACAGTCCTAAGGAAGAGTGCGCACACGCTGATTCAGGTTCAGGATGCTAGCCAAGCTCTCGCTTCCAGTACCTGGATGTTTGCCCACAAACGTGGGTCAGTACTACCACATGTACTGGTGAGCGACCGTGGCCAAACTCACCTTAGAAATCCACACTAAGTAAGCATATGAAGCTAGCATTATTAAGTGGTCTTTCTGGTTGTCTAGTTTCTTTTTAACAATTCATGTAAGGAAACATAGACAATGTATAGCATATGCATATGATAATCTTACCCACGGCCGAGCGGCTATCCCTGCAGCAGACACACAAGTTAGTCACAATTTACATATGTGCATAAACTTATGAATCAAATCTTCGATATCAAGATGATAGGTATGCAAGAAGGTAAACCTAGCATTCGCCCTATCTATATGACGGTCCATGAGTTTTCCCATTATTGGACAACAATACCCCCCAAGATCCCGTAGGACCGGACGTCAGGGTGCTTTCACAATCCCTTCCGGACCGACCGATTCCCAGTGCCCCAGAAACTGATCGAGAGACTATTACCTTGTGCACAAGTTGTCCGAGACCCATGCATGGCAAGCAAACATTTATAAATCAACTTCTTAGGATACACGACATTAGCAAGCATATAACAATCTAATAGCCACACCCCCCAAGATCCCGTAGGACCGGACGTCAGGGCGGACTAGTAGATTCATCTTCTTCATCTTTTACACTTGACACAACACTAATCATGAATGTTCAATGCACGATATAGTGATGCAACAAGTAAATAAGGGGCAACATTCAATTGAAGTAAAGCAGAAACTCTACGTATATTCGTATGTAATTCATTTCTTTTAGCTTATCTTTTTAGTGAGGCAACATTGTGAACTAGAGATTCTTTTTATTAGGCATGCAGACTTAAAGGATTCATTGAAGGGCCTAAGCCACTCACCGAATGAATCGAACGAGAGGATGGGGAAGCCTAAGCGACGTTCACTCTTTGGTTATGCGTCCTAAAAATGCAACAATACTTGGTTAGCATACTTCGATCTCTTTCCTTTACGATTCAAAAAGAACGCGCAAGCGAGAAGGCAAAATCATGAAAACCAAGTCATCGAACGCAACTCAAAACACAAAGCAACACAAAACCAAAAAGCAAAGCAACCAACGAAAACTCTTGGACTCATTTCAATAGAAGCCGCTCGATTAATTCGAAGGGTTCATTGCACTTCGTCCGTGTTGATTTGGCGGTAAGGTTTCCCCGAGACTCGATTCTCAACCGAGTCGAAGCAGCGTAGTATTCCATAAGTAACCGTTTGGAGCGGGGCGTTACATACTACCCCACTGAGAAGAAGTTTTGTCCACGAAACTTAAGAAATCAAGGAGGCGATATACTATGCATCAAGAGACCAAAGGAAACAAACTCACCAACATCGTGTTCACTCTTATCACGCTCAATATTCAACTGATAAACTCTCGGCCTTCTTATCTGATCAGTTGGGTCAAGAGCAGGACCTGGAGGGGTATGAGTTTCTACACCTGTATCTTCCCCTGGGTTCACAGTGACTTTCCTCTTCGGGCAATTTTGAGACTCATGGCCAGGCTGCCCACACTTATAACACAGCCTATTAAAGGCAAAACAAGTCTCTTTAATGTGACCAGTACGGCCACAATGGCTGCAAACTTTTCCGCGATATTCGCTTGCGTCGACCTGTTTCTCGGTGTCGACCTTTTTCTCCCCGTTGTGGTATCTTTTAGCAGGAGGATTTCGAGGAGCGGGTGCCTTTTCCGGACCACTTCGTGGAGTGAACTGCTCGTTCTGCACCGCTGCCTCAAAGGCTTGTATGTAGGTTTTGCACTCTCGGTTCATAACATCTTTTCTTAGATTATCGTTTAAGCCTTTTATGAACCGATGTGTGCGGGCTCCCTCGTCGGGAATCATCGAGCTAGCGAACTTAGCAAGTTTGGAGAATTCTGACTCATAATCTTCGACGGACATGCTCCCTTGCTTAAGTTCGGTGAACTCGTCTTCTTTTCTCTGCCTGACAGCCGGTGGAAGATAGTGAGCAAGGAATGCTTCCTTGAACATTCCCCAAGTGATCCTGCCATCCTAATGCTTGGTGGCAAGGTCTGTTTTCTTGACTTCCCACCAGTCGTGTGCACGTAACCGCAACTGCATATCTGCACACGCCATCCTCTTGTTCGCCGGTATTGAAGCAAAGCTAAACAAGCTCTCCATCTTCGCGATCCAGTCCATCACCTTATCCGGCGTGGTCTTGCCTTCAAACTACGGAGGGTTCAACTTCAGGAATTCTGCGCCTTTAAAGGTAGACTTTCCGGCCGCGCGAGGAGGCTCATTTGTTTCTGCTAATCCCGCACCTTGAGGCATGGTCGGGGCAGTCACAGGTGTTGCGGCGGTGCCCGATGCACCACTGTGCGCTGCTAGTGCTGTTACAATTTGTGTCAGGGAGTCAAGCTGCTTTTGTTGTGCCAAGGCTCTAGCATCTGCTCGTTGCTGCTGAGCCTCGAATCGTTCTTGTTGCGCAGCATGACGATCATTTTGATTCTGTAATATTGCAATCAGTCTATCTAATTAATCATCGCTTACGCTAGCTGCGCGCGATGACTCAGGGTTACCAGCACCTGTTTTTGTCATCTTTGCTGCAAAAGAGAGTAGCTTGCATTAGTCTTCATAACGTATTATGGACTTATTGCATGGGACGTTGGGTTTTTCACACTCTTAGGGACCTTCCATACTCTCGATTTACTTCTTATAGATTTGAAATCTATTTTCGAAATTCGGGACTTTTGAAATCGCTTGAAAACTTATATCATTTTCGAAAATGATGTTTGAAGAGGCCAAGGACGTAAAGCCATGCTCTGATACCACCTGTCGTGCCCCGATCCCGTAGGGGCCGATCCCGTAGGGCCTATCGTCCTCGCTTGGTCCCTACGGAACCATTCGTCCTCGCTTGGTCCCTACGGAACCGTTCGTCCTCGCTTGGGCGCGATGCCGTACAAGCCTAAGTTGCGCTTGCACCAGGCAACGTACCTGCACAAGACAAGTTAGACGAAAATATACATTTATAGGCACAGAGTAAAACGCAGAGAACCAAAGTAGAACACATTTGATAGCACACAAAATACTTTCTCTTTATTGAATACTTGAAGATTTGGATTACAAAATGCTTGCTTGGCTGAGTTACAAAATATGCCTTAGAAGGCTTACAACTCTTTTTACATTCCCAAAACTAGCCATAACGCCCATCACATTACATCCTTGTAGTAGGACCTAAATAGCAAAACGTCTAGTAGAAGAGGAGTAGCCCACTGGAGAGGTTAGCAGCGAAGGAAGCAGCACGAGCACAGTCCTAAGGAAGAGTGCGCACACGCTGATTCAGGTTCAGGATGCTAGCCAAGCTCTCGCTTCCAGTACCTGGATGTTTGCCCACAAACGTGGGTCAGTACTACCACATGTACTGGTGAGCGACCGTGGCCAAACTCACCTTAGAAATCCACACTAAGTAAGCATATGAAGCTAGCATTATTAAGTGGTCTTTCTGGTTGTCTAGTTTCTTTTTAACAATTCACGTAAGGAAACATAGACAATGTATAGCATATGCATATGATAATCTTACCCACGGCCGAGCGGCTATCCCTGCAGCAGACACACAAGTTAGTCACAATTTACATATGTGCATAAACTTATGAATCAAATCTTCGATATCAAGATGATAGGTATGCAAGAAGGTAAACCTAGCATGCGCCCTATCTATATGACGGTCCATGAGTTTTCCTATTATTGGACAACAACACCCCCCAAGATCCCGTAGGACCGGACGTCAGGGTGCTTTCACAATCCCTTCCGGACCGACCGATTCCCAGTGCCCCAGAAATCGATCGAGAGACTATTACCTTGTGCACAAGTTGTCCGAGACCCATGCATGGCAAGCAAACATTTATAAATCAACTTCTTAGGATGCACGACATTAGCAAGCATATAACAATCTAATAGCCACACCCCCCAAGATCCCGTAGGACCGGACGTCAGGGCGGACTACTAGATTCATCTTCTTCATCTTTTACACTTGACACAACACTAACCATGAATGTTCAATGCACGATATAGTGATGCAACAAGTAAATAAGGGGCAACATTCAATTGAAGTAAAGCAGAAACTCTACGTATATTCGTATGCAATTCATTTCTTTTAGCTTATCTTTTTAGTGAGGCAACATTGTGAACTAGAGATTCTTTTCATTAGGCATGCAGACTTAAAGGATTCATTGAAGGGCCTAAGCCACTCACCGAATGAATCGAACGAGAGGATGGGGAAGCCTAAGGACGTTCACTCTTTGGTTATGCGTCCTGAAAATGCAACAATACTTGGTTAGCATACTTCGATCTCTTTCCCTTACGATTCGAAAAGAACGCGCAAGCGAGAAGGCAAAGTCATGAAAACCAAGTCATCAAAAATAACTCAAAACACAAAGCAACACAAAACCAAAAAGCAAAGCAACCAACGAAAACTCTTGAACTCATTTCAATAGAAGCCGCTCGATTAATTCGAAGGGTTCATTGCACTTCGTCCGTGTTGATTTGGCGGTAAGGTTTCCCCGAGACTCGATTCTCAACCGAGTCGAAGCAGCGTAGTATTCCATAAGTAACCGTTTGGAGCGGGGCGTTACATACTACCCCACTGAGAAGAAGTTTTGTCCACGAAACTTAAGAAATCAAGGAGGCGATATACTATGCATCAAGAGACCAAAGGAAACAAACTCACCAACATCGTGTTCACTCTCACCACGCTCAATATTCAACTGATAAACTCTCGGCCTTCTTATCTGATCAGTTGGGTCAAGAGCAGGACCTGGAGGGGTATGAGTTTCTACACCTGTATCTTCCCCTGGGTTCACAGTGACTTTCCTCTTCGGGCAATTTTGAGACTCATGGCCAGGCTGCCCACACTTATAACACAGCCTATTAAAGGCAAAACAAGTCTCTTTAATGTGACCAGTACGGCCACAATGGCTGCAAACTTTTCCGCGATATTCGCTTGCGTCGACCTGTTTCTCGGTGTCGACCTTTTTCTCCCCGTTGTGGTATCTTTTAGCAGGAGGGTTTCGAGGAGCGGATGCCTTTTCCGGAGCACTTCGTGGAGTGAACTGCTCGTTCTGCACCGCTGCCTCAAAGGCTTGTATGTAGGTTTTGCACTCTCGGTTCATAACATCTTTTCTTAGATTATTGTTTAAGCCTTTTATGAACCGATGTGTGCGGGCTCCCTCGTCGGGAATCATCGAGCTAGCGAACTTAGCAAGTTTGGAGAATTTTGACTCATAATCTTCGACGGACATGCTCCCTTGCTTAAGTTCGGTGAAGTCGTCTTCTTTTCTCTGCCTGACAGCCGGTGGAAGATAGTGAGCAAGGAATGCTTCCTTGAACATTCCCCAAGTGATCCTGCCATCCTAATGCTTGGTGGCAAGGTCTGTTTTCTTGACTTCCCACCAGTCGTGTGCACGTAACCGCAACTGCATATCTGCACACGCCATCCTCTTGTTCGCCGGTATTGAAGCAAAGCTAAACAAGCTCTCCATCTTCGCGATCCAGTCCATCACCTTATCCGGCGTGGTCCTGCCTTCAAACTCCGGAGGGTTCAACTTCAGGAATTCTGTGCCTTTAAAGGTAGACTTTCCGGTCGCGCGAGGAGGCTCATTTGTTTCTGCTAATCCCGCACCTTGAGGCATGGTCGGGGCAGTCACAGGTGTTGCGGCGGTGCCCGATGCACCACTGTGCGCTGTTAGTGCTGTTACAATTTGTGTCAGGGAGTCAAGCTGCTTTTGTTGTGCCGAGGCTCTAGCATCTGCTCGTTGTTGCTGAGCCTCGAATCGTTCTTGTTGCGCAGCATGACGATCATTTTGATTCTGTAACATTGCAATCAGTCTATCTAATTGATCATCGCTTACGCTAGCTGCGCGCGATGACTCAGGGTTACCAGCACCTGTTTTTGTCATCTTTGCTGCAAAAGAGAGTAGCTTGCATTAGTCTTCATAACGTATTATGGACTTATTGCATGGGACGTTGGGTTTTTCATACTCTTAGGGACCTTCCATACTCTCGATTTACTTCTTATAGATTTGAAATCTATTTTCGAAATTCGGGACTTTTGAAATCGCTTGAAAACTTATATCATTTTCGAAAACGATGTTTGAAGAGGCCAAGGACGTAAAGCCATGCTCTGATACCACCTGTCGCACCCCGATCCCGTAGGGGCCGATCCCGTAGGGCCTATCGTCCTCGCTTGGTCCCTACGGAACCATTCGTCCTCGCTTGGTCCCTACGGAACCGTTCGTCCTCGCTTGGACGCGATGCCGTACAAGCCTAAGTTGCGCTTGCACCAGGCAACGTACCTGCACAAGACAAGTTAGACAAAAATATACATTTATAGGCACAGAGTAAAACACAGAGAACCAAAGTAGAACACATTTGATAGCACACAAAATACTTTCTCTTTATTGAATACTTGAAGATTTGGATTACAAAATGCTTGCTTGGCTGAGTTACAAAATATGCCTTAGAAGGCTTACAACTCTTTTTACATTCCCAAAACTAGCCATAACGCCCATCACATTACATCCTTGTAGTAGGACCTAAATAGCAAAACGTCTAGTAGAAGAGGAGTAGCCCACTGGAGAGGTTAGCAGCGAAGGAAGCAGCACGAGCACAGTCCTAAGGAAGAGTGCGCACACGCTGATTCAGGTTCAGGATGCTAGCCAAGCTCTCGCTTCCAGTACCTGGATGTTTGCCCACAAACGTGGGTCAGTACTACCACATGTACTGGTGAGCGACCGTGGCCAAACTCACCTTAGAAATCCACACTAAGTAAGCATATGAAGCTAGCATTATTAAGTGGTCTTTCTGGTTGTCTAGTTTCTTTTTAACAATTCATGTAAGGAAACATAGACAATGTATAGCATATGCATATGATAATCTTACCCACGGCCGAGCGGCTATCCCTACAGCAGACACACAAGTTAGTCACAATTTACATATGTGCATAAACTTATGAATCAAATCTTCGATATCAAGATGATAGGTATGCAAGAAGGTAAACCTAGCATGCGCTCTATCTATATGACGGTCCATGAGTTTTCCCATTATTGGACAACAACACCCCCCAAGATCCCGTAGGACCGGACGTCAGGGTGCTTTCACAATCCCTTCCGGACCGACCGATTCCTAGTGCCCCAGAAACCGATCGAGAGACTATTACCTTGTGCACAAGTTGTCCGAGACCCATGCATGGCAAGCAAACATTTATAAATCAACTTCTTAGGATGCACGACATTAGCAAGCATATAACAATCTAATAGCCACACCCCCCAAGATCCCGTAGGACCGGACGTCAGGGCGGACTACTAGATTCATCTATTTCTTCTTTTACACTTGACACAACACTAACCATGAATGTTCAATGCACGATATAGTGATGCAACAAGTAAATAAGGGGCAACATTCAATTGAAGTAAAGTAGAAACTCTACGTATACTCGTATGCAATTCATTTCTTTTAGCTTATCTTTTTAGTGAGGCAACATTGTGAACTAGAGATTCTTTTCATTAGGCATGCAGACTTAAAGGATTCATTGAAGGGCCTAAGCCACTCACCGAATGAATCAAACGAGAGGATGGGGAAGCCTAAGCGACGTTCACTCTTTGGTTATGCGTCCTGAAAATGCAACAATACTTGGTTAGCATACTTCGATCTCTTTCCCTTACGATTCGAAAAGAACGCGCAAGCGAGAAGGCGAAATCATGAAAACCAAGTCATCGAAAGCAACTCAAAACACAAAGCAACACAAAACCAAAAAGCAAAGCAACCAACGAAAACTCTTGGACTCATTTCAATAGAAGCCGCTCGATTAATTCGAAGGGTTCATTGCACTTCGTCCGTGTTGATTTGGCGGTAAGGTTTTCCCGAGACTCGATTCTCAACCGAGTCGAAGCAGCGTAGTGTTCCATAAGTAACCGTTTGGAGCGGGGCGTTACATACTACCCCACTGAGAAGAAGTTTCGTCCACGAAACTTAAGAAATCAAGGAGGCGATATACTATGCATCAAGAGACCAAAGGAAACAAACTCACCAACATCGTGTCCACTCTCATCACGCTCAATATTCAACTGATAAACTCTCGGCCTTCTTATCTGATCAGTTGGGTCAAGAGCAGGACCTGGAGGGGTATGAGTTTCTACACCTGTATCTTCCCCTGGGTTCACAGTGACTTTCCTCTTCGGGCAATTTCGAGACTCATGGCCAGGCTGCCCACACTTATAACACAGCCTATTAAAGGCAAAACAAGTCTCTTTAATGTGACCAGTACGGCCACAATGGCTGCAAACTTTTCCGTGATATTCGCTTGCGTCGACCTGTTTCTCGGTGTCGACCTTTTTCTCCCCGTTGTGGTATCTTTTAGCAGGAGGGTTTCGAGGAGCGGGTGCCTTTTCCGGACCACTTCGTGGAGTGAACTGCTCGTTCTGCACCGCTGTCTCAAAGGCTTGTATGTAGGTTTTGCACTCTCGGTTCATAACATCTTTTCTTAGATTATCGTTTAAGCCTTTTATGAACCGATGTGTGCGGGCTCCCTCGTCGGGAATCATCGAGCTAGCGAACTTAGCAAGTTTGGAGAATTCTGACTCATAATCTTCGACGGACATGCTCCCTTGCTTAAGTTCGGTGAACTCGTCTTCTTTTCTCTGCCTGACAGCCGGTGGAAGATAGTGAGCAAGGAATGCTTCCTTGAACATTCCCCAAGTGATCCTGCCATCCTGATGCTTGGTGGCAAGGTCTGTTTTCTTGACTTCCCACCAGTCGTGTGCACGTAACCGCAACTGCATATCTGCACACGCCACCCTCTTGTTCGCCGGTATTGAAGCAAAGCTAAACAAGCTCTCCATCTTCGCGATCCAGTCCATCACCTTATCCGGCGTGGTCTTGCCTTCAAACTCCGGAGGATTCAACTTTAGGAATTCTGCGCCTTTAAAGGTAGACTTTCCGGCCGCGCGAGGAGGCTCATTTGTTTCTACTAATCCCGCACCTTGAGGCATGGTCGGGGCAGTCATAGGTGTTGCGGCGGTGCCCGATGCACCACTGTGCGCTGCTAGTGCTGTTACAATTTGTGTCAGGGAGTCAAGCTGCTTTTGTTGTGCCGAGGCTCTAGCATCTGCTCGTTGCTGCTGAGCCTCGAATCGTTCTTGTTGCGCAGCATGACGATCATTTTGATTCTGTAACATTGCAATCAGTCTATCTAATTGATCATCGCTTACGCTAGCTGCGCGCGATGACTCAGGGTTACCAGCACCTGTTTTTGTCATCTTTGCTGCAAAAGAGAGTAGCTTGCATTAGTCTTCATAACGTATTATGGACTTATTACATGGGACGTTGGGTTTTTCACACTCTTAGGGACCTTCCATACTCTCGATTTACTTCTTATAGATTTGAAATCTATTTTCGAAATTCGGGACTTTTGAAATCGCTTGAAAACTTATATCATTTTTGAAAACGATGTTTGAAGAGGCCAAGGACGTAAAGCCATGCTCTGATACTACCTGTCGCGCCCCGATCCCGTAGGGGCCGTTCCCGTAGGGCCTATCGTCCTCGCTTGGTCCCTACGGAACCATTCGTCCTCGCTTGGTCCCTACGGAACCGTTCGTCCTCGCTTGGGCGCGATGCCGTACAAGCCTAAGTTGCGCTTGCACCAGGCAACGTACCTGCACAAGACAAGTTAGACAAAAATATACATTTATAGGCACAGAGTAAAATGCAGAGAACCAAAGTAGAACATATTTGATAGCACACAAAATACTTTCTCTTTATTGAATACTTGAAGATTTGGATTACAAAATGCTTGCTTGGCTGAGTTACAAAATATGCCTTAGAAGGCTTACAACTCTTTTTATATTCCCAAAACTAGCCACAACGCCCATCACATTACATCCTTGTAGTAGGACCTAAATAGCAAAACGTCTAGTAGAAGAGGAGTAGCCCACTGGAGAGGTTAGCAGCGAAGGAAGCAGCACGAGCACAGTCCTAAGGAAGAGTGCGCACACGCTGATTCAGGTTCAGGATGCTAGCCAAGCTCTCGCTTCCAGTACCTGGATGTTTGCCCATAAACGTGGGTCAGTACTACCACATGTACTGGTGAGCGACCGTGGCCAAACTCACCTTAGAAATCTTCACTAAGTAAGCATATGAAGCTAGCATTATTAAGTGGTCTTTCTGGTTGTCTAGTTTCTTTTTAACAATTCATGTAAGGAAACATAGACAATGTATAGCATATGCATATGATAATCTTACCCACGGCCGAGCGGCTATCCCTGCAGCAGACACACAAGTTAGTCACAATTTACATATGTGCATAAACTTATGAATCAAATCTTCGATATCAAGATGATAGGTATGCAAGAAGGTAAACCTAGCATGCGCCCTATCTATATGACGGTCCATGAGTTTTTCCATTATTGGACAACAACACCCCCCAAGATCCCGTAGGACCGGACGTCAGGGTGCTTTCACAATCCCTTCCGGACCGACCGATTCCCAGTGCCCCAGAAACCGATCGAGAGACTATTACCTTGTGCACAAGTTGTCCGAGACCCATGCATGGCAAGCAAACATTTATAAATCAACTTCTTAGGATGCACGACATTAGCAAGCATATAACAATCTAATAGCCACACCCCCCAAGATCCCGTAGGACCGGACGTCAGGGCGGACTACTAGATTCATCTTCTTCTTCTTTTACACTTGACACAACACTAACCATGAATGTTCAATGCACGATATAGTGATGCAACAAGTAAATAAGGGGCAACATTCAATTGAAGTAAAGCAGAAACTCTACGTATATTCGTATGCAATTTATTTCTTTTAGCTTATCTTTTTAGTGAGGCAACATTGTGAACTAGAGATTCTTTTCATTAGGCATGCAGACTTAAAGGATTCATTGAAGGTCCTAAGCCACTCACCGAATGAATCGAACGAGAGGATGGGGAAGCCTAAGCGACGTTCACTCTTTGGTTATGCGTCCTGAAAATGCAACAATACTTGGTTAGCATACTTCGATCTCTTTCCCTTACGATTCGAAAAGAACGCGCAAGCGAGAAGGCGAAATCATGAAAACCAAGTCATCGAAAGTAACTCAAAACACAAAGCAACACAAAACCAAAAAGCAAAGCAACCAACGAAAACTCTTGGACTCATTTCAATAGAAGCCGCTCGATTAATTCGAAGGGTTCATTGCACTTCGTCCGTGTTGATTTAGCGGTAAGGTTTCCCCGAGACTCGATTCTCAACCGAGTCGAAGCAGCGTAGTGTTCCATAAGTAACCGTTTGGAGCGGGGCGTTACAACAAAGACGTCGATCCAGGCAATGATTTCTTTGGCATCTTACGAAAGATTATGGAGTTGACATATAATTATGGCATAGAACCATCGACTAGCAGAGTTGGAGCAGATACGTCCTCCTGGTGCACCTTCATCGACATAGACTCCACCGACGTCAATGCCTTCTCCATCGACATCGGTGTCGATTTCACGGGAGCAGTATGATCTGTTCTTATCCCTAATGTGTGCCGGTGATCATCCTCCTACAGATCCGCAGTAGTCCTAGTTAGGATAGTTTATTGATTGTTTATGTTTCAGACCTATGATATTTGGTCATTTATGAATATTTTTTATTTTTCAGGCTTTCAGACTTTATTTCTTGTATTCTTTACGACGAGGCTTTCAGACTCAGTTGTGTGGATATTTGTTGTATTCTTTACGACAAAATTTTGTCCTGACTCAATTTGTAATCTCAATGTTTCGTTTTCTTCAAATTTTACTATATTATTCATATTAAATGTATGTTAATTTACCGGTGTTGAGTATTCAACCGAAGGGGGTCGACGAACCCAGCAATTTCAACGGAGGATTGCTCCGGGTCTATTTGTACAAATTGTGAATTCATAAACTTCAGAAAGAATGGTTTGGAAATAATTCAATATTTTTATTTTTATTTTTTTACTGTATCTTTAGCGACGTTAATAGCGACGTTTAGCGACGTCGCTAAAAACGTCGCTATACACGTCGTTAAAAACGTCGCTGATCGTCGCAAATTTGTTGACATGGCAGTATTGCCATGTTAATATAACGTCGCTAAATGAGTCGCACAACGTCGCTAAAAAGAAAAAAACTTAGCGACATATAGCGACACACAGCACGTCGCTAATTTAGCAACGTTGCGTCGCTAAAGGTCGCTAATATAGCGACGCATTTACGTCGTTAGAAAACGTCGGTATAGCGACGTTTTACGACGTTTTTCCGGTCAGCGACTAGCTTAAAGGCGACTTCATCGAAACATCGCTACATACGTCGCTAAAATTATTTAGCAACATTTTTTGGCCATTTAGCGACGTTTTTAGACGTCGCTAATTTGACTTATTCTGGTAGTGGGCGAGCGGCGACGGTGGTGGCGGACGGCGCGGCAGCGGCGGTGGTGGGCGGTGTGGCAGCGGTGGCGGTGGTGGCTAGGGTTTGTGAGGTGGTAGCTAGGGTTTGGACTCTGATACCATGTAGAATATTTTGGAGTAATTGTTATATTTTTTATTGATAATCTCTTGGCTATTTATAGTCTTACAATCCTTCATCTTACATTAATACCCTATTAAAACTTCCTGTAGAATATTATAATATCCCAACAAATATACCAAAAATATTCTAATATATCAACAAATATGTCAAAAATATTCTAATATACCAACAGAGCCTCACATGTTTTATTGTTGGTTAAGTAGGTCTTTGACAATAAAAAGCTATATAGAAAATAATGAAATCAATATATTTACTATTGTCATATAATATCTGCCCAGATCTTCTCCAGTTTTGTTGCAGCTAACTAACAATCCTTATCTTTGTATGGTAATACAAAACAAATTTGTCTGAACAAAGAATTGCACATCAAAATGCATAGAACTGCAATTTGTCTGAATATAACTATGTTATTATTTTTGTATCTTTATCCATTTATACATGCAATGATCGTATACGAAATACATAACAGTGTTTTTTTTTTTTCTTTTTTTCCGATAAAGCTAGTCATTAATGACCGTCCAGTCTCGGGCTACTAGCAGCAATGTTAGTATTGCATGAATTTTGTGCTGGAAGGGTTTGCACCAAATGTAGACAACAATGTCATCTGTTAGTATTGCATGATTCTTGTGTTGAGGGGTTTGTACAATGTGTATGTTAAAACATAAAAGGACATTTCTTACTTACATTCACTTACAGTTAACAAAGAAATCAAAGAAGAGCCAATGAACCTAAGTATTATGTTACATGTTGGGAGTTGCCAGGCTTGAGAATCAATATGAGCAAGCAAAGGAGACTTAACAAAATGAAAATCCAAGAAAATCTCCCTCACTAGAACTCATAGAAGCTGTGCCTCTGAGGTATCACCTCCTCATAATTAGGGACTCGAGAATCTATGACGGAGGAGTAACCCTTTCTGTACATGACATTGCCCGTCTCCGCATGAGCGATGAAGACGGCACACACAGGTCTGTGATCGGAAAATCTCGACTCTCCCCTCAGATATTGCAGCTGTTCGATCCCGCTCCCGTACCATAATATACGATCACACCTATATTAGGCCACAAGTGATTATAAAGCGACTTTTATCATCGTCAGAAAACTGGCAGGTAAGTAAAGTACAAACAAATTCTCGCAAGATTTATACTTTTAGCAAAAAAAAAAAAAAAGAAATTCAATAGATTTTTTTTTATCAATTAAACCCTCGCATATTGAATATTTTGATCAAATCGTCACCTCCGTCCACTAGTCCTTACAATTTGAACATTATTGACTAAAAAATGTTTGAAATATCCAAATTAACTATGCACGTGACCGTTAAAGATTATAACGTTCTTACCATTATTTTGTATATAGGCTTAAAATATTTCCTATTTTACCATTCTTTCTATGTTCTCTCCTATGTTTCACTCTATTCCCATTATGTTCCATATTTGTATATTACTAATTTGTTTTCTTTTCTGCGCAAATAATCCAAATAAGTTTTGTTGATGGTAGATTGACTGACTGTTGATGGTGCCGTTCAATTTTGGTACAAATTGTACCAAATTAAAAATTAGAGAAGTTTTTTAAACTATAAATCTTTTTTTTCTTTTCAAAAAGTGTGAATTTTGATTTGCACTTTACCCGAAAATTGGTGTATTGGCAAACTTACCATGCGGGTGTTCTACGCTTTTTCTTAGACTTCACATTTTCTCCGGCATACGAGTCAGAGTTTTGGGAGTATTTGTAAGTAGGAGCAAAGAAGATCTTTCCCTCCTTCCACCCTTTAAACACTCTTCCAGCTTCTTGCTCAAGCCTCAACTGTGACAATATTTAGCCATGTTAGCCAATTGAAGACCAAAAATTGCAATTTTTTTGCAATAACAATTGATTTATTTGGTAAGGTTTGTGATAACTGGAATATGCAATCAGAAAAAAACTTGATACCTGATCCTTCTCTAGTAGTGCATCCCAGTTACTGTCCTCCAACAGAATTTTCGTTTCGTCATAGCTCAATGCCACTCGGTAGTTCAAATCACCAAGCCAGATCACTCGACTGTAGAAGCAGTGCAATTAGGAAAATATAGCATATATATTTTGTCGAAGAGCTGCTGTATGTACTTTCGTTTCTGGTTAGGATTAATTTCACTATATGTATTTTCTCATTTGCCTATCAGCGGTGGTGGAGCGTTGCCACCTTACTCGTCTCGTCACAGAAGCTGTATTGTGATGCGTTATATATGTTCTGTGACAACTTTACACGTCATAGAAATCCAATTTTGATGTAGTGTCGTATGATGTATAATTGTATATCGATTTTAGTTTCAACGTATAAGCCCTGAAGTGATTTAGGGAGAACATACTCATGGTCCATGATCTTGTCAGGGATCCGATGATGTAGCGTCTTGCATATCCTGGGGAACTGCGTGTTCTTGAGAATCTCGGTGACGTCGGAGTTCCTTTTCAGCTCGTCGCCCTCCTTCTCGCCTGAAGCCAAGTGGCAGCACACGAAGCAGAAGGTTGTACGGTGCAACGTCATGCTCATTGCTATGGATCCCTGCATGGAATCAGCAACAAACAATTCTTCTAAGTTGTGTAATTTGCCACCGTCACCTTTGTCATGTATCCTACTATTTTTCTGTTGTAACTATGTTCTGTCTCAAGCACGGAGATACAATGTGTTCCTCTAGTTATTATGCGTAGCCAATGTTGCACGGACACATATGACTAGAATAACTCGGTAAGGGCACGGCGATAGGGACACGGACACGATATTTGTTTTGGTGTATTCTAGTGTATTTTGGAGTGTCTCCGGTATACCGATCAATGGCGGAGCCATTAATTGGTGGGCTAGGTTGGCTTCAGCCTACCCAATTTTTGGAGAGGGAGAAGCCCATGTATTTTGTATTTGGCCACACCCATTTGAAGTCGGTCATCTTTGTTTCGAGATAATATATAGCAACCGTCCTAGTACTACGAGTACAAGTAGTAGTAGTTATTGATTATGGGAGGAGCAGAAATAGAAATGATTGCGGCTGGGATAAAAAAAAAAACCTAGGTATTTGGTCATACCTATTTTTTCTTCCTCTATACATGTCTGTCAACATCCATTTTTTTACCTCAAATTTCAGTCTATACAAGCCCACGACACCTCACACTCCATCAATCCATTTTTTTTTTAATTTGTATCTCTCCCTCTCTCACTCTGTCCCAAATGTTTTTAGTGTTCGAATTTATACCTAAAAAAGTATACCTGGTAAACTAAATTTTTTTTTGGTCAGATTTTTTACCTTTTAGCTTGTTGAACATGGTCCTACATTGTCCAAATACGATACATTATGAATACAATAAGATATGAAAATGACGATACTGATACTATATTTATTTTGTTAAAAAAAGAAGTCAGATGGTTTTAAGTTCAGTCAACTGAAATCCTGGCCACGTTTTGTGTTCATCATCTTATGGTCACGATTACAAAAGACGTATATATTAATAGATATATGCATATCATACCTTGTTTCCTAGGCAGCCCATGATCCCTCTCCCGAGCGAAGAAACTCTCACATGCCCAATATGCTGCAGTATTTCATTCCTGACCCACACCGAAAGGAAAATGCCGACCATCTGCTTGCTCGAGACCAGGCAGTAGGCCATATTACCACCGTGGAGGTCCCCCCCGGCTGCCGGCAAGTCGTCGTCCGAGTCCGACTCGACCTTCTGGATGAACTCCCTGAGCTCTCTGCCCCTCCGCCCGCCGAACGCCTCGCTCGAGCAGTTGCAGGCCTTGATGGGGACCCCGTTGACGCGGTAGCTCTTGCTGAGCGCCTTGAGGGAGTTCTTCTGGAAGAGCCCTCCTCCTCCTCCTCCTCCTCCTCCTCCTGAGGATTTGGGGTCCTTAATGGAGTTGTTGTTGTTGTTGTTGTTGTGCTTGGAGCTGTTCGACTCGCTCCTCGAGCTGCTCGTGTCGGACTCGTGATCCCTCGGCGATGGCTGGTAGGCTCTGGGCCTGTTCAGTGCTTGGTTGATGAGGGCAAGCCATCTGCCTGCAGGCTCGTTGTCCTCACTTACCAACACGTTACCTGCATTTAGAGGAACTATTTCCTGAAACCTGAAGAAGAAGATACAAAGATATTTTAATCCTTCCATGTATGAAAATCTCTACTATTATAATGCCGCCTAAAAACGACTAAAAAAAATTGAGCAGTGAAAACCATTTAATTAAAAAATACAAAAAGTTATAATTTTAGACTTCTTTTTTTCCTTTCTGAATAACCGAATACTCTCTCTTTATAATTTTGAACTTTATCTCGGTTCGAGTCCGAGTGACGACATATTATAAAAAAACAAAAGTCCTGTCCTCCCTCTCTATCTATCCAAGAGTTCCTAACCGTCCATCCGATGATAGACTTTTCTCGGGTCATTACAACTATCAAAGGAAGGTAAATTCCGGGACAATTTTTTTCCATCTGATGTCATTCACTTTATTCTTGATCGGCGCGCATCTACCGACGCACCCAATCGATCTGTCAATGGAGGCAGCAGTTCTTCCATACCAACTTAGCTGTCCGATCTATTAGTAAGAAGGTCTGCCTGTTGCGATTGAGAAATGAATTGATCATTTGATTACTCTTTCTTCTTCCGTAATACCGAATACCCTATCTTTTATTCATATATATCCATAATAAATTATAATTAAAATAATTAATTTTTTAACAAATCTTAATTAAAATATAAATATGTATATAACAAATCTTAGTTTAAATATATTTAAATATTTTAAATTATTTTTTAATAATATTAGAAAGAAAGAAAAATTATTTGAACGTGTAACGCTCCTGAGTTCACTGGTCAATTTTAATTATTGTTATGAACTACGTATCTATCTATTCATGACGACTATGTCTAAATGTAAACAAAAAAAAGAAAAAAGAAAATTGAGATTGTAGATTTCTTATTAGACAGAAACCTTCTTGATTCATTGGGATGAGTAGACTTGTATCTACTTCTTGTGTGTAGGACATGATAGATAAGATTGTTAAGCTTCTATTATTCATTGGAAATTTCCTTGAATCTTCAGGAGGAGGACTGTACATTAACCGTTTCAAAACTTATATCTATGTTGCACGGACACGGATACACTAGACGGCACATTAAGGACACGGAGACACGAACGCTACACCTATTTTAATGTGACGACATGACAAGAAGAGACGGACATGACACATATATTAAAGTGTCTTACTGTATTTTTGAGTGTCCAAGTTGTGTCGGCTTTCGATATGTGTGTGACACGTCACGACCTAAATTTTTGGAACGTCCCTTCTAATACTTATACTTGTAGCTTGCCATTTTGTAAAACTATCTATTTAACATTACTGAATACACTGTCACTAAAGGGCTGTTCGGTTCGGAGAAGTACGACGAAAGTGAAAAATCCGAAAATTGACATTTTGCGTATGCATTACGACGACGTGGAGCAAAGTGAAAAATATTTTGTTTTGGTGCTTTGAAGAAGTGGAGGTTAGAAGTGAAAAATCCTAAAATTTGGTGGTTGGATGGTTGTTGAATTGAGTTAAAAGGTGTAATTTTTTTGTTGAAGTGACATTAATAGTAATGTTTTATTTTTGTTAAAGTAGAGAGGAACTGGTTCTCCATCCGAACGTGCGAACTGAGAATGAGGAATTCTCATTTCCGTGCCTCACTTCGGAGAAAAATTTTCAATGTCAAAATTTCGATTTTGTGACAGATAAAATTTACGGTTAATATCAAATCACATTAAATTTTATCAGCAAATCCTTCAACCAAGCATGTAAAGTGGTTTCTAATGCGAGTTTAACAATTTATGTGCTTCAAATCCGTGAACAAACAGTCCCTTAGGAAAGGATTGAGAATGCCTCCTACCCCAAGACATAAATATCTGAAGATCCTTCCACCTGTAGGAAATCTTCTAGGTTAGGACCATTGTCTGGGCACCTGCCCCCAACATTCCATGTTCCAACAAAAACCCTGCAAAAACCAATAACTCGTTAGCTATAATTACGTGGGAAAGGACCCGATCGAGTAGCTCAACACTAATGCTAATTATAGCAACAAAATGTCGCACCGGATTTCCTTGACAGTATCTCCAACTGGTCGTTTTGGCGTGCACAGATTAAGACCTTCGATCCGTGAGCTCGCATGTCTATCTGAAGAGAAAAATATCAAGATGTTACCTTCTTCTTATAGCTGTAAAATTATGTAAACATAAGGAAGGGAGAATAGAAAATTTAGAAGGATATTTTATTAGTTTTGAAATTTTAAAGTGAAGTATCAGGGAAATGATGATTGTAATAATTAAGATGTGCATATTATATGCCACATGAAGGCATAGACGGAGCCATTGGTTGACTGGGATGAGCTTCAGCCCACACAAAATCATGAAAATAATTTTATTTTAAGAATAGGGTTTAAATTGAATTGAAAATATTTTGGACTAATGTGAACAAACAAACATCGATTTAGGCCATAAGTTTAGAGTTTTGGCCTTAGAAACAATTTTTATTCTTCTACAAAAAATTATGCTGATCAGGTTAGATGACTATACTCCAATCTGGCTCTCTTCTTTCTGAATGCAGGCTAGGTTAATTAGCAAGTTGGTAGAATAATATTTTTTGTTTATTCCTAAACAATGCTGCTACATGGTCCGCGGCTCGCGGTCACGAACTACGGTCACGGACCGCGGGCCAAATATCATTTTTCATTCCTAAAAGAGTGTACCTAGTAAACTATTTTTTTTTGCCAGGTTTTCATTTTTTTAGTATGCTGGACATGATTTTACATTGACTTTACACGATACGGTATGTACATCATGGGATATAGACATGATGATACTGACATAACATTCATTTTGTTAAAAAAAATCATGACGTACGTATTAAGTTCAGCCCTAATTAAATCCTGGCTCCAATAAATAAATTACTTTTGATTTGGAAATGAAACTAGATGTAATTAAATTATCTAACAAACATAATTATATATAGGGATATTTTAGCAAATGTCCATATCTAAAATGTTAAAACTACCATATATCCCAAATAAAAAAAGAAAAATAAATGTCTCTATTATGTGTAAAAAATCAAAAATTCTGTTAAAAAAGTGGGGACATATTTTAAAATTTTATTTGCTCCATACAAGGAATGGAGGCATTTTTTTTTTTAACTGGAGGTATATACTAATTTCAACATTTTATTTGGGACATTTGCTAAAATATACCTTTTATATATGATAAGAAAAAAAAGCATTGCAAATGAAGCTAACAACCTGAAAAGCTTTTTCTGATGACAGGAGATGCATCCAAGAAGCTCCTCTTCGGCATATACCTCCTCTCCAAATCTGTTTGAATAAGGAGATCCACATCGCATTATGAATAACGAATTAAAATTTATTCGAAGCTGAAATGATCATATTGCTGCTAGAGATTAATATTGTACCATGGACGACATCCTTTCTTGAGAATATGTCATCGTCTAAGCCTCTTTCGTTGCGCCATTTCTTGCTAAAAATACTCGGGATGATAGACTGCCACAAAGCCATGCAGATTGAAGAGGATTATACTTACATCAATTCTAATGAGAAGAGAAATTGGCAGTACATATATGACTATTATTGCATGCATCGATCTATATATCATATATGACCAGTGCGCACCTTCTTCTTCTTTTCACCCTTGACAGAATTGTCAGGAGAGCTAGTTCTGGTCACATCATAAGAATAGTTATGACAATGATTGTGGTTTGACATCCGATCAGAACGGAAGTCGACGGCACGGTGATTGGAACGTAGTCATAATCACCGTGAAGTATCGATCAACCGGAGTTTGGCCATGAATATGAGAGAGAGAGAGAGAGAATAGGTGGTGGAGAGAGGAATTTGAGAGAAGAAGAGAGTCGTAACGTGGGGAATGGAGAGAGGCCCTACTAATTCGTTTATTCAGTTATATTTGGCATATATACATTTGTTTTCTTTGTTGTCTCTTGTTAAGATAACAAACTCTCCCGCCATATTGTTGGATCCCAACAAGGAAGGACCAAGTCTTTCTCGGTGGTAGCAATAGGCGCAATAGGCTTTTATATATACTGTGGGTCATTTGATGAGTAATGCTATTCTTCCACCAAATATTGCTTCAAATCATTGCATTCTTGTCTCACAGCTGACGTGTGATATCTAACATGACAATTAACATAATAAATTTTAATTCAAAAAATTAATCATCCAGATTTTTTTAGTTTGAATTTTAAAATTTGTTACGTCAGCTTTTATATTAACCGTCACGTTACCTGCAGCATATTAAGAAATAATTTGAAGGGATGAATAGTATTTTATTTGATTCACTACTAGAATAAGCGGGATTAGCGCCGTTTTTTAGCGACTCCATGTGAAAACGTCGCTAATTTAGCGATTCCATGTAAAAACGTCGCTAGACTTCGCTAATTGGCGACATTTAGCGACGTTTAGCGACTTTTATTCAGTTTTTAAAATATTAGTCGCTATAAGTTCAATTTTGGTCGCTACACGTCGCTAATATATCTAAGTTAGCGACGTTTAGCGACGTATATAGCGACGTTTATATTAACAATATTTAGCAACGTGTTTAGCAACGTCATTAACGTCGCTAAAGTTTAATTTAGCGACGTCTTTTTTTGACGTCGCTAAAATTTGGTTAACTAGGGGTCGGTTTCGTTTTTCCCCATCTGTCGAAAATTCAAAACCTAAAAATTTCCCTCGCCCCCCCCGCTCCATCGACCGCCTGCTCCGTCGACCGCCTCTCCACCGCGGCTACTCCAGCATCCCCCTCCTCCTCCTCGAGCTCTAGGTAAACCCTAACTCTCTCTCTCTCTCTCTCTCTCTCTCTCTCTCTCTCTCTCTCTCTCACACACACAGAACACATGTGACACTGACACAGATACGACACACACACACAGACAGTGACTCGGACACGACACACACACACACACTGACACAGACACGATAAGGACCTAGGGTTAGGGTTAGGGTTAGGTTTTTTGACATGGGGTTAGGGTTAGGGTTAGGTTTAGGGTTAGATTTTTCGACATGGGGTTAGGGTTTGGTTCGAGAGCAAATGGAACTCTGTAGCGCAGTATACAGACATCCAAACTAAGTTGAAAAAGATCCCGCCGACTCCAAAACACTGGGGAAGGAAGCGGATTGGTAACCTCCAGGAAGAGATTAAGAAGGGGAGAACAAATTACTCAATCTTCAAAAGCTTCCACATACTGATGCTACTCAATCTTCAAAAGCTTCCACATACTGAATTTCGACCAATTTTACTTTGCAATGTCATCTACAAGACTATTACCAAAATCTTGGCTAATCGGATTTGATCCGTCCTCCACAAATTGATATCTCCATTCCAAAATGCCTTTGTCCCTGGAAGGCAAATATGTGACAATGTGATAATAGCCCAGGAATTATTTCACACTATATCCAAACAAAGCTCTTAGAATAGCTCCTTTGCTCTGAAAATAGATATGTCCAAGGCATATGACAAACTCAGTTGGGAAGTTATTAGTCACTCTTTTTGGCTTTGAATTTCGAGAAAAGACTCACACTTTAATCATGCAATGTATAACCACAGTATCGGATAGGTGTTCACCGGTCACTTGTTGCATGCCAATACAGCCCTTAACTGATACTGTGGTATCATAGATTTAATTGGCAAGAGTGATCAGTGCAGTGCAGTTCAATTAGAGTGAAAGTATGTATTATATCAGTTATGAAATGAAAGTATTGCTTATTTTAGACTTTGATAAATGGTCAGTTATTTTGAATATTGCTTATTTTAGACTTTGATAAATGAAAGTATGTATTATATCAGTTATGATTTTTATAGTACGGTTAAGTTATGAAGTTAGGTGATAAACCACTGTATGTAATGATTTATATAATACATACTGTCAATTTTGCAGAAGTATCTAGAAATGGATATGAATTACTATTTGCGTCATCGTTCGTGGATGTACAACCGTCATCCTGATGACATGTGCGGTGTGCGGGATGAATTCATTGAGGGTGTACACAGTTCCTGCAGTTCGCCAAGGCGTTCCCTCAGTACATGGACGGTACCAAAATTAAGTGTCCGTGTGTGAGATGTCGCAATAGAAAATATCATCCAGAAGTGGAAGTTACATATCATTTATACTCGAAGGGCTTCACGCCGAATTACTATCAGTGGACCGCGCACGAAGAACTTGTATCTCTAGCATCAGAGTCGAAACCCTACGTGGAGCCGTATATGGATGTCCACGACCATGATGCTTACGACTACGGGTTGGTGAACATGGTTTATGATGCGGCGGGGCCTAGTTTCAATCCGAAAAATTATGATACGGCGTGTCACCACCCCATTTCCAGAGCCGGGTATTTTTTTATTTTAATTTAGTTAATTGTGTATTATTTATAATTATTTGTAATTATATTTAATTAATGATTGTATTATATTTTTATTGATTGTTTTAGGATTTTGGCTAGCCTGGACCCATGTCAGACCCTAGTGGACCCATGTCCGACCCAGCCCACACCTTTGTGAGAATTATTTTGGGGCTTAGAAATATTTATTATATTTTTAGAAGGTTAGTGGGAGAGATTTGGAGCTAGTTTGAGTGCTTTTGGAACCCGAAACCCGAAACCAAGTCATGAAGGGGCATTTTGGGCATTTGGAAACTTGGCAACCTCCTTTGTTAGTGTTTGGCCGACCCTTTTCCCCCATTCCAGCCCGTACACAGCAGGAGCAGCAGCCCTCTCCCCCTTCTCTCCATTCTTCACTTCTTCTTCATTTCTTCTTCTTATCCACTTCTTCTTTCTTCTTCCTTCCTTCTCCAAGTAAGTCCCTCTTCCATTTTTCTTCTTTCTTTCTTCCATTCCTTCTCCTTATGCTAGCCCTAACCTTGCATTTTCCCTAACCTAGGTGTGAGGAGCTTAGATCTAGTGTGGAAGCTAGAGTTGGTGGCTTGGAGCTTGAGGGAGGTGATTTCTAGGGGTTGTGAGACTTTGGCCTTGGGATTCCAACTTCCAAGAGGTAAAACCTAATTTTCCTCCTTGTAATTATTTTTATGTAGTGTAATTAGTGTTGTAGAACCTTTCTAGACCCTAAGCCTACCCGTAGGAGGAAGTTGGAACTAGTTTGGTTGAGTTTAGAGACTTTGACACTAGGTTTTGTGTCAATTTCGGGTGGAATCCGAATTTGGCCCAAATTTGGGTGATGGTCTAGGTTAGATGGACCTAGGTAGACGTCGTCGGGTGTCTTGAGGGTGATTGCGTGTCTCCGTTTGGGCACGAGAAGCCGTGTCGCGGAGAAACGGGCGTTTCGGGAGAAATTAGGGTTTTTCGTCGTCGCCGATTCTAAGCGCGTGTGCGTTTCCACCACAGGCCTAGAATCGATGCGGAAGTACTTTTTCTAGGATCTAGGCATCGTTTAGAACGTATGGGTAAATTTTGGGCCGATTCTGATTTCGTTTGGTGTCCGTTTCAGGAGGTTTTCCGAGCCGCGCACCACGTGTTCGTCAAAATGACCGAACGGCCATTTCGACTTGGTTTTCTCGTTTCGGGCTTGCGCGCGCGTTGAGTTAGTATCGGAGAGTGTGTGCTAGAGTTTTCGAGTTATATTTTAGGGTGTTGGTGAGTGTCGGGGTCGTTGGGCGTGAGTGGGGCGTGTTGTTTGTGTGTTGTTGTGTGTTGTGTTAGTGTATATGTGTCTATATATATACATATATATATGTATATATTTATATGTATTTGTATATATGTATATATATTTATATATATAGGTGTGTGTATTTATATCTATGTGCTTGTGGGTGTATATGTCTATGTGTATATATATATATGTATATGTGTAAGTGTGCTTGTGTGTATATGTATATATATATATGTGTATGTGTATAGATATATTTTAGAGTGTGTGTGTGTATTGATATGTATATATATATAATTGTATGTATGCATATATATATTAATATAGGTGTTTATATATATATATAGCTATGCATACTTATAGGTGTGTGTGTGTTTAAGTGTGTGTGTATTAGTGTGTTTGTGAGTGTGTAGGCGTGAGTGTTAGAGAGTATAAGTGTGTGTATATATATATATATATATATCTATCTAGTAATATATATATCTATATATATATATATATATATATATATATATATATATATATATATATATATATATATATATATATAAGAATATAGGAGTGTGTGTGTGTGTTTGTAGCTAGAGGGGGGGCAGAACCTGGGCAAACAGGGAGCTGCTGCTGCTGCACAGCAGCAGCCAACAGAACAGTTTCAGCAGCAGCAGTATTGCTGCAGTAGCAGCAGCTAGGCAGAAATAAGGGGGCAGCAGAAGCAGTCCTAAGCACGGGCTAGAGCAGCAGTAGCTAGGGGTAGCAAAGTATGGTTATATAAATAGATATATAGATGGTTAGCTAGATATATATATATATATATATATATATATATATATATATATATATATATATATATATATATATATATATATATATATATATAACTAGTTAGATAGATTAATAGTTAGTTAAATAGAGTTTTAGGTAAATAGATAGATTAGTAGATTGGATAGAGATGCATAGATAACTAGATAGTTAGATAGTTAACTAAGATAAATAGATAGATAGACTAATAGATAGATAGATAGGTGAATAGCTAGATAGATAGATATATGAGATAGATAGATATATAGATAGATAGGTAGATAGATAGATAGGTAATAAATAGATAGATATCTATAGATAGATATCTATAGATAGTTAGATAAATAGATACATGAATAGATATATTAGATAGATAGATAGATAGATAGGTATCTATGTTTTAATAGATAAATAGGTATATAGTTAGATAGATTGATAAATAGATGAATAGATACATAGATAGAAAATAGATAGATAGTTAGATAACTAGATAGATAGATAATTATTAGATAGTTAAATAGATAAGTAGATAGATAGATGGACATAGATAGATACCTAGATATAATAGGTAGATAGATTTATGAATAGATTGATAGATTCATAAATAGATAGATAGTTGATAGATAGGTAAAGGCATAGATAGATAGATACGATAGGTATTTGGATATATCTATCTATAGGTATAGATATATAAATACATATAACTAGATATATTATAGCTAGATATATAGATATGTAAGGTAAGGTAAGGTATTGGGTATAGATATATAGGTATATGCCTATTTGTATTAGATATATATATTTTAGCCTAGATTATAGCTAGATATATATGTTTATGCATAGTTAGTTAGCTAGAGGGGTAGTCGGGTTGAGTTTAGAGAGGTATCTCAATACCTTGAGATATCCAAGGTATGGAGTTTCGAGCGGGGTATTTGAGCAATAGCCGAGGAATAGTATTGGAGTAATTTTTATATGCTTATGTGTATATATTTACGCGTGCTAGCATAGGTTTTAGCGGGTTTAGGCGGGGTATATAGCGTAGGTTGAGGTATCGGATACCGATGGTATCCCGGTATCTCAAGGAGGCGAGTTTGTGAGTTTTCTAGCTTAATGAGCTCGGTTTGACCTAGAATTTCAGGAGCACCCTAGTTTGACCCAGACTTGACCGTAGTTGACTCGGTTGACCGCCAAAGTCAACTTTTGACCTAGTTTTGACCCAGAGTTGACTTTTTGACCCAGATTTTACCGGTTTGACCCGTTCGACCTAGAACGACCCTAGAAGCCTATTTTTAGTTATTTTATAACTGTTTAACTTATTAGAACCCTGTTTAACCTTGCTTTTCGCATTAGGTCATTGCGATACCAGTTCGGATTGCCAGTTGCTCAGGACGTCAGGCGAGTACATTCTCTGATAGTTTTCATTATCTGATGATTATTATGATTCAGCTTCTAGTATAGTATCATCTGATTATTCTGGCACAACACGGGACACTGACTGATATTTCTGGATTCATTTACTTGCGACACGTACATTTCATGTTTCTGGCCTCTATTCTGGAATCACTACTGGCATCACCTACAGGCATCACTACAGGCATCACTCATGTTCAGGCTGGACTCATATTGAATTGCGTGTCGGGTCTTGGATCCACTTGTATTAGTCGGGGCGGGAAAATACTCGAGTAGACATGTAAACATTCCCATCTGGAATCATCAAGAATCACTCCCTCTGGTCTAATCTGGAATGATAGCAGCCGCGCACCCAGTGCGCGGTGAGCCGTACTTACCCCTAGCCGTTTACATGTCGAAACAAGTATTTCAAAGACACCGAGTTTATTCTTTATAGTCTGGACTCACTTGCATTCTTGTTGGTCTCACTTACATGTTTCTGGACTTGACTCACTATATGTATTTCATGCTGGACTCACTACACGTTCATGTGCACGGACTTGATCTTAGCTTAGATTTCTTGTATCTCACAGTTATTACTATCTTGTTTCTGATATTCCTGCATCTTCACCTTTATGCACCAGTGATTTATATATTTCTTGTTTTATACTTGCTTCATTCTTCTTGCTACTTGCTATAACTGTTTTATAGTTTTTATCATTTAAATGAAACTGCTGTTAGAGATGTACTTGCTCCAGTCCTGACTGGACATATTTTTCAGAGTATCCGGAGGATTGGTGTCCGACGTTTTATGGACCTGAGCCTGTCGATGGTGCAGACAGGGACCCTCTAGCTTAGGGGTGATTTCCGGGTTGGTAGCCGGGATCACTAGGACCTTGTTGTTGTTTTTATTAGCTTTTAACACCGGATTTGTCTCCGGTTTTGGTTTGAGACCTTGTTTGTATATTATTTTTGGATGATGTATTATTATTATTGATGTTGTGGTGGTTTTAGTTGTTGTTGTTGGTTAGACTTTGGAGTTGTTGGCCTTCTGTGTTATCTTATCGTGCTTAGACTCGTGATTGAGTACTTGAGATTATCATTATGATATTGCTCCTCCGTTTGGAGTTGAGATCTTGACAGGTTTATATATTGATTGCGTGGTTGCCCTCCTTTTTGGAGAGGTCATGGCAGATTTTTTTATGAGTTATCTAGATAGTTGACCTAGACAGCGTTCTACCGCCGATGCTGCGGCGTAGGCTGGACGTACCCACGACTCATGTCCGATTTTTTGGGTGCGGGTCGTGACACGTTTTTGGTGGCGGCCCCATGCAGGTCTCGATTCGCATTTAGTGCGATATCGTGGTGGTACAACAACTTAGTTGTACTGCTGCGAGCCTGCTATAGGATTTAGGATCTAGGATGAGAGTGTACTCAATCACGACTAGGAACAATTCCAATCTAATTATTCTAAAATTGTTTCTTTTGAAATATTATTGTCCTTCTTTGATGATATCGCATCTTGCACCGTATTGACTTCTTTTGATCTGTGTTCAGGATGCCTCCGAAGACACGATCCCATCGTACCGTTCCAACAGTTGCTACCTCTCGTCCAGCCCGTATTCAGGCAGCTGCTACCGCTCCACTCACCACTCCTGCGGTTGAGGGAGCATCTGCTTCTCTCGGGGATCCTCCTTCACCTGTCGATCCGAGGACTACCCTAGTCATTTCGGTGGTTCCTCCACCACTTCCTGCTCCAGTGGATGCCGCACAATTGTTTATGTTCTTCAGGGAGATGATGGACGCGCAGCACCGTCAGGTGGATGTGATGAGGCTGGGCATTGAGAACGCCCACCAGGTGGCCATGATAGCAGTGGATAGGGTGGCACAGATTCAGCCACAGGCAGATCAGATTCAGCATCCGAGGCCGGGCAGTATTATCGACTTTCAGAGGATGCGACCCAAGGAGTTCCGTGGTACAGAAGGGATCCTGTACGTGGATGACTGGATAGAGCAGATCGAGGGGATCTTCAGGCTGGCGCAGATTTCAGACAACATGCAGATAGAGGCAGCTGACAGTCAGATGTTTGACCTCGCCTTGACATGGTATCGCACAGATACGAGGATCGCAGCGCCAGGGCTGACTTGAGAGGCTTTCAAGAGGCTTTTTAAGGAGAAGTTTTTCCCAGATGTGGCGCTCAGTGCTTTGGAGAGCCAGTTTGAGGCACTCATCCAAGGGAGCATGACAGTGGACGAGTACGCAGCGGAGTTCTGTCGTCTGGACAGATTTGTAGATGGCTTGAGTGAGGTAGCTAAGGCGAGGAAGTTTCGCAAGGGCTTGGTTATGGCGGTCAAGTCTTTGACCAGGAGCGGCCGCGAGACGACTTTTGAGCAGATATTAGGAGATGCTCAGAGAGCAGAGGATGACTTAGAGCTCAAGTCCAAGAGAGGCAGGGATGATTCAGGCAGTGCAGGACCAGCTAAGCGTCCCTATGTGCAGAAGGCAGCGCAGCAGGGTCAGGATCAGAGGGTGCCCACTTGTGCCTACTGTAGGAAGGCAGGACACACTTGGGATGTTTGTAGGAGGAGGCTGAAGGTGTGTTTGTTCTGTGGATCCGCTACTCACCAGATGCGAGAATGCCCTACTGCACCTCCATTGGGTGGAGCACAGGATCAGAGAGTTGGAGCTAGGCCACCTGTGGCACAGCATCATGCCCCGCACCAGCAAAGGGATACACCCCAGCAGGGCAGGGCTTATGCGTTGACGGTCGAGGAGGCCGATGCTATGGGTGTCGGGTTAGCAGGTCTGTCTCTTTGTTCTTCTTCCTGTCCTTTTCCATTCCTTGTGTGCTTTATTAGTACCTGTTAGATTTTCTTTGTGCTGTGGTAGATAGTGTAGTGACCCTGATTGAGACTGTGATAACACGACCAGTAGGACCCTGATCTTGTCTGTTGTTTAGGTAGAATTTCTTGACTGTGATTATTGGGGGTTTGACCTAGAGAGAGTGTGATTGACTTTAAATTTCGAGGACGAAATTTTCTAAGGAGGATAGACTTGTCACCACCCCATTTCCAGAGCCGGGTATTTTTTTTATTTTAATTTAGTTAATTGTGTATTATTTATAATTATTTGTAATTATATTTAATTAATGATTGTATTATATTTTTATTGATTGTTTTAGGATTTTGGCTAGCCTGGACCCATGTCAGACCCTAGTGGACCCATGTCCGACCCAGCCCACACCCTTGTGAGAATTATTTTGGGGATTAGAAATATTTATTATATTGTTAGAAGGTTAGTGGGAGAGATTTGGAGCTAGTTTGAGTGCTTTTGGAACCCGGAACCCGAAACCAAGTCATGTAGGGGCATTTTGGGCATTTGGAAACTTGGCAACCTTCTTTATTAGTGTTTGGCCGACCCTTTTCCCCCATTCCAGCCCGTACACAGCAGGAGCAGCAGCCCTCTCCCCCTTCTCTCCATTCTTCACTTCTTCTTCATTTCTTCTTCTTCTCCACTTCTTCTTTCTTCTTCCTTCCTTCTCCAAGTAAGTCCCTCTTCCATTTTTCTTCTTTCTTTCTTCCATTCCATCTCCTTATGCTAGCCCTAATCTTGCATTTTCCCTAACCTAGGTGTGAGGAGCTTAGATCTAGTGTGGAAGCTAGAGTTGGTGGCTTGGAGCTTGAGGGAGGTGATTTCTAGGGGTTGTGAGACTTTGGCCTTGGGATTCCAACTCCCAATAGGTAAAACCTAATTTCCCCCCTTGTAATTATTTTTATGTAGTGTAATTAGTATTGTAGAACTTTCCTAGACCCTAAGCCTACCCGCAGGAGGAAGTTGGAACTAGTTTGGTTGAGTTTAGAGACTTTGACACTAGGTTTTGTGTCAATTTTGGGTGGAATCCGAATTTGGCCCAAATTTGGGTGATGGCCTAGGTTAGATGGACCTAGGTAGACGTCATCGGGTGTCTTGAGGGTGATTGCGTATCTCCGTTTGGGCACGGGAAGCCGTATCGCGGAAAAATGGGCATTTCGGGAGAAATTGGGGTTTTTTGTCGTCGCCGATTCTAAGCGCGTGTGCGTTTCCGCCACGGGCCTAGAATCGATGCGGAAGCACTTTTTCTAGGATCTAGGCATCGTTTAGAACGTGTAGGTAAATTTTGGGCCGATTCTGATTTCGTTTGGTGTGCGTTTCAGGAGGTTTTCTGAGCCGCGCATCACGTGTTCGTCGAAATGACCGAACGGCCATTTCGACTTGGTTTTCTCGTTTCGGGCTTGCGCGCGCGTTGGGTTAGTATTGGGGAGTGTGTGCTAGAGTTTTCGAGTTATATTTTATATATTTTAGGGTGTTGGTGAGTGTCGGGGTCGTTGGGCGTGAGTGGGGCGTGTTGTTGTGTGTTGTGTTAGTGTATATGTGTCTATATATATACATATATATATGTATATTTTTATATGTATTTGTATATATGTATATATATTTATATATATAGATGTGTGTATTTATATCTATGTGCTTGTGGGTGTATATGTCTATGTGTATATATATATATGTATATGTGTAAGTGTGCTTGTGTGTATATGTATATATATATATATGTGTATGTGTATAGATATATCTTAGAGTGTGTGTGTGTATTGATATGTATATATATATAATTGTATGTATGCATATATATATTAATATAGGTGTTTATATATATATATAGCTATGCATACTTATAGGTGTGTGTGTGTTTAAGTGTGTGTGTATTAGTGTGTTTGTGAGTGTGTAGGTGTGAGTGTTAGAGAGTATAAGTGTGTGTATATATATATATATATATATATATATATATATATATATATATATATATATATCTAGTAATATATATATCTATAGATATATGTATGTATATTTATATATATATATATATATATATATATATATATATATATATATATATATATATATATATATATATATATATATATATAAGAATATAGGAGTGTGTGTGTGTGTTTGTAGCTAGAGGAGGGGGGCAGAACCTGGGCAAACAGGGAGCTGCTGCTGCTGCACAGCAGCAGCCAACAGAACAGTTTCAGCAGCAGAAGTAATGCTGCAGTAGCAGCAGCTAGGCAGAAATAAGGGGGCAGCAGCAGCAGTCCTAAGCACGGGCTAGAGCAGCAGTAGCTAGGGGTAGCAAAGTATGATTATATAAATAGATATATAGATGGTTAGCTAGATATATATATATATATATATATATATATATATATATATATATATATATATATATATATATATATATATATATATATATATATATATATATATATATAGATAACTAGTTAGATAGATTAATAGTTAGTTAAATAGAGTTTTAGGTAAATAGATAGATTAGTAGATTGGATAGAGATGCATAGATAACTAGATAGTTAGATAGTTAACTAAGATAAATAGATAGATAGACTAATAGATAGATAGATAGGTGAATAGCTAGATAGATAGATATATGAGATAGATAGATATATAGATAGATAGGTAGATAGATAGATAGGTAATAAATAGATAGATATCTATAGATAGATATCTATAGATAGTTAGATAAATAGATACATGAATAGATATATTAGATAGATAGATAGATAGATAGGTATCTATGTTTTAATAGATAAATAGGTATATAGTTAGATAGATTGATAAATAGATGAATAGATACATAGATAGAAAATAGATAGATAGTTAGATAACTAGATAGATAGATAATTATTAGATAGTTAAATAGATAAGTAGATAGATAGATGGACATAGATAGATACCTAGATATAATAGGTAGATAGATTTATGAATAGATTGATAGATTCATAAATAGATAGATAGTTGATAGATAGGTAAAGGCATAGATAGATAGATACGATAGGTATTTGGATATATCTATCTATAGGTATAGATATATAAATACATATAACTAGATATATTATAGCTAGATATATAGATATGTAAGGTAAGGTAAGGTAAGGTAAGGTAAGGTATTGGGTATAGATATATAGGTATATGCCTATATGTATTAGATATATATATTTTAGCCTAGATTATAGCTAGATATATATGTTTATGCATAGTTAGTTAGCTAGAAGGGTAGTCGAGTTGAGTTTAGAGAGGTATCTCAATACCTTGAGATACCAAGGTATCTCAATACCTTGAGATATCCAAGGTATTGAGTTTCGAGCGGGGAATTTGAGCAATAGCCTAGGAATAGTATTGGAGTGATTTTTATATGCTTATGTGTATATATTTACGCGTGCTAGCATAGGTTTTAGCGGGTTTACGCGGGGTATATAGCGTAGGTTGAGGTATCGGATACCGAGGGTATCCCGGTATCTCAAGGAGGCGAGTTTGTGAGTTTTCTAGCTTAATGAGCTCGGTTTGACCTAAAATTTCAGGAGCACCCTAGTTTGACCCAGACTTGACCGTAGTTGACTCGGTTGACCGCCAAAGTTAACTTTTGACCTAGTTTTGACCCAGAGTTGACTTTTTGATCCAGATTTCACCGGTTTGACCCGTTCGACCTAGAACGACCCTAGAAGCCTATTTTTAGTTATTTTATATCTGTTTAACTCATTAGAATCCTGTTTAACCTTGTTTTTCTCATTAGGTCATTGCGACACCAGTTCGGATTGCCAGTTGCTCAGGACGTCAGGCGAGTACATTCTCTGATAGTTTTCATTATCTGATAATTATTATGATTCAGCTTCTAGTATAGTATCATCTGATTATTCTGGCACAACACGGGACACTGACTGATATTTCTGGATTCATTTACTTGCGACACGTACATTTCATGTTTCTGGCCTCTATTCTGGAATCACTACTGGCATCACCTATAGGCATCACTACAGGCATCACTCATATTCAGGCTGGACTCATCTTGAATTGCGTGTCGGGTCTTGGATCCACTTGTATTAGTCGGGGCGGGGAAATACTCGAGTAGACATGTAAATATTCCCATCTGGAATCATCAGGAATCACTCCCTCTGGTCTAATCTGGAATGATAGCAGCCGCGCACCCAGTACGCGGTGAGCCGTACTTACCCCTAGCCGTTTACATGTCGAAACAAGTATTTCAAAGACACCGAGTTCATTCTTTATAGTCTGGACTCACTTGCATTCTTGTTGGTCTCACTTACATGTTTCTGGACTTGACTCACTACATATATTTCATGCTGGACTCACTACACGTTCATGTGCACGGACTTGATCTTAGCTTAGATTTCTTGTATCTCATAGTTATTACTATCTTGTTTCTGATATTCCTGCATCTTCACCTTTATGCACCAGTGATTTATATATTTCTTGTTTTATACTTGCTTCATTCTTCTTGCTACTTGCTATAACTATTTTATAGTTTTTATCATTTAAATGAAACTGCTGTTAGAGATATACTTGCTCCAGTCCTGACTGGACATATTTTTCAGAGTATCCGGAGGATTGGTGTCCGACGTTTTATGGACCTGAGCCTGTCGATGGTGCAGACAGGGACCCTCTAGCTTAGGGGTGATTTCCGGGTTGGTAGCCGGGATCACTAGGACCTTGTTGTTGTTTTTATTAGCTTTTAACACCGGATTTGTCTCCGATTTTTGTTTGAGACCTTGTTTGTATATTATTTTTGGATGATGTATTATTATTATTGATGTTGTGGTGGTTTTAGTTGTTGTTGTTGGTTAGACTTTGGAGTTGTTGGCCTTCTGTGTTATCTTATCGTGCTTAGACTCGTGATTGAGTACTTGAGATTATCATTATGATATTGCTCCTCCGTTTGGAGTTGAGATCTTGACAGGTTTATATATTGATTGCGTGGTTGCCCTCCTTTTTGGAGAGGTCATGGCAGATTTTTTTATGAGTTATCTAGATAGTTGACCTAGACAGCGTTCTACCGCCGATGCTGCGGCGTAGGCTGGACGTACCCATGACTCATGTCCGATTTTTTGGGTGCGGGTCGTGACACGGCGGGACCTAGTTTCAATCCGAACAATTATGATGTAGCTGAGGAGGCACCGATTGTCGATGCTGCAAAGTTTATGGAGTTGCTGGAGAATGCAAGGACTCCACTATATCCTGGTTGTGAGGATCATTCACCGTTGGAGGTGGTTACAAGATTATTGAGCATCAAGTCCGATTTTAACATATCACAATAATGCTATAATCGACTGCTCGATTTGATTATAGAGATCTTGCCCGAGGGTGCAAAGTTGCCTAAAGACTTCTATCGATCTAAGAGGATGGTGAGATCGCTTTGGATGAGATACGAGAAAATTGATGCATGTCGCAACGGGTGCATGTTGTACTACAAAGATGACAAGGATGAAGATGCGTGCAGATTCTGTGGTACTGATCGCTACAAGGCCACTGTTAGAGAAAAGTCTGTTGGTGCAAGAAAGCCTACCGATTCGATGCACTACTTGCCTTTGACGCAGCGGTTGCAGCAGTTGTTTATGATTAAGGAGACTGCAGAAAACATGAGTTGGCACAGGCGAAAACAGATCGAAGGAGTATTGGATCATCCATCCGATGGAGAAGCATGGAAGCACTTTGATCGAGAGTATCCATATTTTGCCGAGAAAGCGCGTAATGTCAGATTGGGGCTCTCCTCTGACGGTTTTACCCCATTCGGACTTTCGGGCTCCCAGTATTCGTGTTGGCCTGTGATCGTCACTCCGTACAATCTACCGCCTTGGATGTGCATGAAGACTCCGTATATGTTCCTAACCGTTATTATCCCGGGTCCGAACAATCCGAAGAGGAACATAGATATTTATTTACAGCCTTTGATAGATGAGTTGAATCAGCTGTGGGAAGTAGGTGCCAACACGTACGATGTTTCTAGAAAGCAGAATTTTTAGATGAGGGCAGCACTTATGTGGACCATCAACGACTTTTCGGCCTATGAAATATTATCGGGATGTAGCACCCATGGTCGTCTCTCATGTCCGTATTGCATGGACCGTACTCAGGCTTTCCGTTTGAAACACGGAGGCAAACCGTGCTTCTTTGATTGTCATCGATAATTTTTGCCGAAGGATCATCCGTACCAGAGGAACCGGAATGCTTATCGTGCGGGAGTTATGGAGAAGGCCAATCCACCGCCGAGGTGGCCCGTGTAAAACCCCCTTCCTAAAAAAAAAATCGTATATACCCTTTATTTATTAATTATTATTTAAATTATAGTAATTATGGGCTAAATAGGAGAAATAGATTTTTAATAATTTTTATTTTAGGTGTTTGGGCACTCAGAGGATTTATGGGACCATGAGGAATTTTTCGGAATTTATTCCATGTAGGAGACCCCCTTAAGCAGTTGCTAGCCTAATGGTGTGCATTATTCTAATCCATAAATTTTCTTATGAGTATATATATATTATATATGTATACACAAATATATATGTATATATATTTTTTTTTAAAAAAAGAAAGAAAAAGAATTATTAATTAATAATTAACTAATAAGAATAATAATAATAATAACAATACTATTACTCCACCCATCCTTCAGCAACTTAACTTGCTCCAAGGACCGCCCCTTTAGTAACTTGCTAACTCCAGAGAGCACCCGCCCCTATTTGCATATTAACAGCAAGCCTTTTGCATATTAGCAGCAAACTATTCCTTAGCCGCAATAGAGAACCCCGCGACCCAACCATCCGCTTCCCCTCTTTTCTATCATATATATATATATATATATATATATATATATATATATTATTTCATAAAATCCTAACCTAAAATATTCAGACCCCCTCTTCTCATCTAGAGCCGCCGCCGCAGCCAGAGAACCCCGCAAAGCCGTCCAAACCATCCCGACGACTCCGACCTCGCGCACTGCAGATTCCTACACGAGGCACCTTCGCTCCGGAGTTGTTTTCCGTCGACTCGCTCAACCAAACGCCATTCCGTTTTCACCGGTATGCTCACCCCTTAACCCTCTCCCATATTTGTATAATATCCAACCTCGAAAAACGTGTACCCCTAGGCGAAAAACAGCGTCCAAGTTGCCGCGAGCAGACCAATTCTGGGATCGCAGAAAACTGCGGTGACCACCCATATTGCCGAGTTCGTGTCTCCGACCACAGAGATCCGAATTCGGTGATTCTTTTAGATATGTGTAGAACACTTGACCTAGTTTATTTTCTGTTAAATAATCCTAGATTATTAGCTGCTGTGGACAGAATTAAATTCGTCACAAAACTACGCGAACCCACTTTTTCTAGATTTCCAAAAGTTGAAAAACGGAGCGCGTTTCGCCAAACGGGACCGCCTCGCCGTGTACCAAGTGTACCGAACGGTGCACATAGCGTAACCGGACACGTAAAAATTTGTGGAAACTGATTCGGACGCGTGTGCGCGCCAGAATCAGGCCGTATCCGCGGACACACTCCGTGTCGCAACTTTTGTGGAACTCGTGCGTATTTTGTGCACGCTTGTCAGATTGCGACGAAACTTGTGCCACTGGACTCGTGGTAACGCGCTGGTCCTGTGACCCAATTTTTACGCAATTCTGAGATGGTTGACCAAATCGCCAATTGGCGGGCCCATAGTTGACTTTTTGGACAAAATTGTGTTCGGCTCATCGGAATCCACATTTGGACATATCATTGGGTTCGTATTGACATCTAGAGTTGTTTGACCTATAGTTTGTCCTATTTAGAGACTGTTACCCTCGGCACGCTTTTTGGTGCAAAGTGGGCCACACATGGATCCCACTTTTGTCCAAAATTACCATTTTGCCCCTGTGTCCAAATTGGACGAAAGGGATGTGCTTTTTAGCTATTTTGCTCATTCCGAAAACGTTGGTGATGTTTATTTCAGCATCCGAAGACGTTTGTTCGGAGTCCTTAGTTCCAGGTTCCGTGTCCTTGACATTTGGGCGCGAACACTTTACAGATTTCTTGCCAGGTAAGTATACCTTGCCATTGTACTGTATTTACATTACATATGAGGCATGCATGTTTATTTTTTGTTTATTTAGTTCATTTATTTTAACTGCTATATAAACCGCGCGTCCAAGAAAACTTGGGTGCAACGACGGTGTCGTCGTACTATGTTTTTATTTATATATATGCATTGGACCTACTTTATGAGACTACCCCATTTTCATAAGGCATTTATGTTTCATTGGCCATGACACTATTCTTACACGAGTGTGAGTCACATGTAGGACACGGACTTGCGTACTCGGCTGCCCACTGGTACGTATAGGTCGTGCGACGGATAGGGATAACTGCCAATAGAAACTTTGCATGCTAGTAGACCTGGCGGTTATAAGAGGTTTATCGTGTCATGGATATGACATGCTTAGAGCATTAGGTGGGAAGAACAACAAGTTCCGCATTTGAGCTCCTTTGCACTTTTTTCTATTGTGCGGCCGAATTCTCCGCCGGAGATACGGGCGGTGATGACCACTATATATTATATTATTATCAGGCGGGCCTCCGGCGTTCAAAAGTCGTTGTGCCTTTGTAGGCCCCTGGATCTCCAATAGAGAACCATGCCAAATCCCAGTTTTCAGCCAGATAGCTCACTTGTGGGGAAATGTGTTCTTAACTGCATTCACATAGACGGTTAGGCGACCCCAATGGATGTTTATTTTTAGTACTTTATTGGCATGTACTTTTTGTATCTTGTTACGTCCCTCTGAGGACCTGGTCCCTTTCCAGATATAGATGAGCAGGAGTACCCGCAGGAGTATGGGCCTGGACCTGACGCTACATATCAGTCGGAGGCGATCTTATCTTCTGATTATATGTGATTTATTGCAGCTGTTTAGAGATTCTAGTTGCTATTCTTTTTCGAGACATTTATTCTTATATTAGAGTTTATTCTCTTCTCTCTTTAGTAGTTTATTATAGTCGATTTGTAGTGGATTTGTTTCCACCCGACTATCACACTTTGAGATTACTATTTGAGACTGCTTCTTTGATATTCAGTTATTGATTTCCATTTATCCATTATTTGTGCTGTGGATGAGATATAGAACTGCGTGTGACTTATTGTGACATATATTACCACTGTGGATTGAATATTCATGTACAGCGTACGTGTGTATATGATTTTCATATATTGGAGTTCGTATACATACGGCTGGCGTGTTACGTATTCCTAGTCCTACGTATTTTGGGACTGGGGCGTGACATGTTTTTGTGGTGGCCCATGTAGGTCCAGAATATATTGTCTCGGTTACGTAACTGTACCGAACAAGCCTGCGTATAGGAATAGAGTATAAGGATCTCATCCACGCTTGATTGAAATTCATCCTTCCTATTTAATACTTGCATCCTGTTTGATTCCTGTACTTTTTCTAATCGTTTCGTACATTAACTGCAGAGAGATGGATATGCAAAATGGAGGTACTGCCACCAATAGCGACACAACTTCTGGAGTCAATGGTCAGACTCAAGGAGGGACCCCAATGATTCCTAGGCTTCCGGGGCCAGATGGACAGACTCGCACTCCAGTTCCATCTGATCTTCCTACTTCACCTATTGGAAACCTTCCACTTGTCCCAGTACCGCAAGATGGCCAAGCGCAGATGTTCCAGTTCTTTCAGATGATGATACAGGAACAGAGACAGCAGGCAGCCGAGCAGAGACAAGAATTTTTGGCAGCACTAGAGCGGATGGTTGCACAGGCTACTGTACCAGCCCAAGCACTAGCTCTAGTACCTCGAGCTAGGGTTGGATCAGTAAAGGATTTTGTTCAGATGGGCCCAAGGTAGTACAAGGGTACTGAGAGCCCGGAGAAGACTACCAACTGGATCACTCACACGTAGAAGCTACTGGAGACATCGCAGTTACCTACGGACCTATGGATGATGGGTGTACGGACGCTTCTAGATGGTAATGCTCATAACTGGTAGGAATCCATGGAGTGCCAGTTGGGTACTTACCAGACTTGGGAGCAGTTCTTGGAGTGCTTTGAGGGAAAGTACTTCCCGGACACTGTCAGGGACACCTTGTATGATCAGTTTCTTCACTTGGAGCAGGGGAACCGAACAGTGGACGAGTATGATGCTGAGTTTAGTCGACTCAGCAAATATGGCGCTGCTTTAATACCAAATGACTTGGCTAAGGCTAAGAGATTTCATCGAGGACTGACCCAGGAGCTACAACATTATACAAGCTCGCAGTCCCGAGTCTCTTATGCTGAACTACTGACAGAGGCCAGATTTCAGGAAACCATTAGCAGAGGAAAGGGAGGTCAGCTGAGGGCACAACAAGGATCAGCAAGGATACAGCAGGGACCAGCAAGGACACAACAGGGAGGACCTATCAGACGTCCCTTGGCACAACAGCATCAGCAACATCGAGCAGCACCGTACTAGAATTCGGGGAAGCCCTACTGCAATTACTGTGGGAGAATCGGACATATTTCAAAAGATTGTCGGACCCGCTTGGGGCAGTGTATGAGATGTGGCTCCGGACAACACATGGCGAGAGACTGCCCAATGCAGGCATCGACACTACCACCGCCAGCACAGAGACTAGCGCTTTCAGCACCGAAGCCAGCCCAGCAGATGACTGGACCGGGAGCACCCCGACCCCCAGCAGCAGGAGGATTTCAGAGAGGACCACCGCTACCTACCCAGGAGGAGCAGTATATGAGGACAGGACATGGACAGCCGCAGAGGAACGGGCGAGCTTTTTTATTGGAGGTAGATGACATGGATCATGAGGTGGATGTCATAGCAGGTATTACCCTTGCTTTTACTTTTCCTGGTGTGACATTATTTAATACGGGAGCCACCCACTCATTTATATCATCTAGTTTTATTGCCAAACACAACATTGCTTCTATACCTTTATCTAGTTGTGTTAGAATTTTTACCGGAGAAGGAGTTGTACCAGTTAGTCGAGTTTATAGATCGAGCCCTATAATGATACATGGCAGAGAGATGAATGCCCAACTCTTAGTCCTTCCTATGCCATCTTTTGATATTGTGCTTGGAATGGACTGGCTAAGCAAGTACCATACTTTCTTCGATTGCTTTGGAGGAAGCATTCTTTTTAAGGTACCAGGCCAGCCTGAACTTGAGTTTGTCCGAGGATCCACAGAAATCCTTGATGGTATGCAGCTCGCAATGGACGATGTTGTCTATCATCCCATTATTTCAAAATTTCTAGACGTCTTCTCAGAGGAATTGCCAGGACTACCCCCAGACAGAGACATAGAGTTTTCAATTGAACTAGCACCCGGAGCAGCACCTATAGCATCGCATGTTTACAGATTGGCGAAGAAGGAGATGGACGAGCTGAAGGCACAGTTAAAAGAGCTAGAGGAAAAAGGTTTCATCCGACCGAGTGCATCACCCTGGGGAGCACCAGTGTTGTTTGTACCCAAGAAGGATGGGTCAGTGCGTATGTGCATTGACTACAGAGCCTTGAATGCAGTGACAGTGAAGAACAAATATCCATTGCCACGTATTGATGACCTGTTTGATCAACTCAGTGGAGCTAAGATATTCTCGAAGATAGATTTGAGATCAGGATATCACCAAGTGAAGGTACGGAAGCAGGACATTTCGAAGACCGCATTCAGAACAAGATATGGACACTACGAGTTTTTGGTCATGCCATTTGGATTGACCAATGCTCCAGCGATCTTCATAGACTTGATGAATCGAGTCTTCCACCAGTACTTGGATCAGTTCGTGGTCATCTTCATAGATGATATACTTGTCTATTCGAAGAGCCACGAGGAGCACGAGGAGCATCTGCGGATTGTTCTAGAGACTTTGAGGAGAGAGCAGTTGTATGCTAAACTCAGCAAATGTGAGTTCTTCTTGGACAGAGTTTCATTTCTTGGATATGTTGTTACAGGAGATGGTATTTCTGTTGATCCAGAGAAGATCTCCGCAGTTGAGACATGGCCTGTTCCTAAATCAGCAGCAGAGGTGACGAGTTTCCTTGGACTTGCGGGATATTACCGACGGTTCGTGGAAAACTTCTCAAGGATAGTGGCTCCTATGACTCGCTTGACTTGTAAGGATCAAGAATTTATATGGACTGACGAGTGTCAAGCAGCCTTCGAAGAGTTGAAGAAGCGACTGACTACAGCACCAGTATTGACGATTCCGTCAGGATCAGGAGGTTATGTGATCTACAGTGATGCATCAAGAAAAGGCTTATGATGCGTATTGATGCAGCATGGCAAGGTGATTGCAAATGCATCTAGGCAATTACGAGTACATGAGAAGAATTATCCGACTCATGACTTGGAACTTGCAGCCGTTGTATTTGCTCTGAAGCTATGGAGACATTACTTATATGGAAAACGAGTGGAGATCTATACAGACCACAAAAGCCTCAAGTACGTCTTCACGCAGAAGGAGTTAAATATAAGGCAACGTCGATGGCTCGAGTTGATGAAAGATTTCGAGATAGAGCTACATTATCATCCAGGCAAGGCTAACGTGGTAGCAGACGCGTTAAGCCGGAAGCCAGCAGTTTACTTCTTGACAGCACAGAGGGAACTATTGGAGGACTTGCAAGAGCTTGGTATTGAAGTGATATTACCCGGAGCAGATGGGACACTAGCCAACTTGCAAGTTCAATCATCATTGGTAGAGAGGATTAAGGCAGTTTTGCCTACAGATGCCAGATTCAGGAGACTAAAGACAAGGACCGAGGCCGGAGAGCAGACCGGATTGTGCATTCATGAGGATGGGACATTACGATGTGGTGATCGTCTTTATGTTCCAAATAGAGAGTTTCGACAGGAACTGATGATAGAGGCTCATAGTTCGATTTATTCTATTCATTCCGGAGGTACCAAGATGTATCGCGACTTACGACAGCACTTTTGGTGGCATGGAATGAAGAGAGAGATAGCTCGCTTTGTAGCTAAATGTCTGGTATGTCAACAAGTGAAGGCGGAGCACCAGAGGACAGCAGGATTATTGCAACCACTTCCGATTCCAGAGTGAAAGTGGGAGCACATCACTATGGACTTCATCACGGGTTTTCCCAAGAGTCCAAGTGGGAGAGATGCAGTGTGGGTAATAGTGGACCGACTCACCAAGTCAGCCCATTTTATACCTTTTAGAGTGGGTCAGTCTATAGAAGCTTTAGCTGACTTATATTTGAGGCAGATCGTGATATTGTATGGCATACCAGTCAGCATTGTATCGGACAGAGATTCGCGCTTCACATCGCACTTTTGGAGGAGCATGCAAAAGAGTCTTGGTATTCGTCTGAAGTTCAGTACATCTTACTACCCGCAGACAGATGGGCAGTCAGAGCGTACTATTCAGACCTTGGAGGATATGTTGAGGGCTTGCATGTTAGACTTCGGAGGATCATGGGAGGACCACCTACATCTTGTAGAGTTTTTTTACAACAATAGCTATCAAACGAGTATTCAGATGGCTCCGTTTGAAGCATTGTATGAAAGAAAATATAGGTCTCCTGTGTGTTGGAGCGACGTGGGAGAACGTCAGATTTTGGGACCCGAGTTGGTGGTCAACACCGTAAAGACAGTCAAGAAGATTCAGGGACACTTGCGAGCAGCGCAAGACAGGCAGAAGCAGTGGACAGACCTTCATCGTCGTCCCTTGGAGTTCAAAGAGGGCGATCACGTCTTCTTGAGGATATCGCCGACCAGAGGCACCATCCGATTCGGAGGGTGCGGCAAGTTGAGTCCAAGGTATATTGGACCATTTGACGTGCTCGAGAGAGTTGGAGAGGTGGCATATCGACTTGCGCTACCACCTTCACTGGAGGGAGTACATGACGTATTCCATGTATCGCAGCTCAGACGATATGTGGAAGACAGCAGTCATATTCTCGACCATTCAGAGATCACCATTGGGCCGAGCTTGTCATACCAAGAGCAACCCGTGGGAATCCTTGATCGTCGAGAGAAAGTGTTAAGGAACCAGTCTATTCCCTTGGTTCGTGTAGCATGGAGGCATGGCGCGCCAGGAGAATCAACTTGGGAGCGCGAGGACGACATGCGCAAACGTTTTCTAAACCTATTCGCAGACCAATGTATGAATTTACATTGTTAATTTATATCTTATACCATCCTTGCACTCTATCGTGGCTTAATTTTAATTTCGAGGATAAAATTTTTACAAGTTGGGTAGAATGTAAAACCTCATTCCTAAAAAAAATCGTATATACCATTTATTTATTAATTATTAATTAAATTATAGTAATTAGGGGCTAAATAGAAGAAATAAATTTTTAATAATTTTTATTTTAGGTGTTCGGACACTTAGAGGATTTATGGGACCATCAGGAATTTTTCGGAATTTATTCCATGTAGGAGACCCCCTTAAGCAGTTGCTAGCCTAATGGTGTGCATTATTCTAATCCATAAATTTTCTTATGAGTATATATATATATTATATATGTATACACAAATATATATGTATATATTTTTTTTTTAAAAAAAAGAAAGAAAAAGAATTATTAATTAATAATTAACTAATAAGAATAATAATAATAATAACAATACTATTACTCCACCCATCCTTCAGCAACTTAACTTGCTCCAAGGACCGCCCCTTTAGTAACTTGCTAACTCCAGAGAGCACCCGCCCCTATTTGCATATTAACAGCAAGCCTTTTGCATATTAGCAGCAGACTATTCCTTAGCCGCAATAGAGAACCCCGCGACCCAACCATCCGCTTCCCCTCTTTCCTATCATATATATATATATATATATATATATATATATATATATATATATATATATATATATATATATATTATTTCATAAAACCCTAACCTAAAATATCCAACCCCCCTCTTCTCATCTAGAGTCGCCGCCGCAGCCAGAGAACCCCGCCAAGCCGTCCAAACCATCCCGACGACTCCGACCTCGCGCACTGCAGATTCCCACACGAGGCACCTTCGCTCCGGAGTTGTTTTTCGTCGACTCGCTCAACCAAACGCCATTCCGTTTTCACCCGTATGCTCACCACATAACCCTCTCCCATATTTGTATAATAGCCAACCTCGAAAAATGTGTACCCCTAGGCGAAAAACAGCATCCAAGTTGGCGCGAGCAGACCAATTCTAGGATCGCAGAAAACTGCGATGACCACCCATATTGCCGAGTTCGTATCTCCCACCACAGAGATCTGAATTCAGTAATTTTTTTTGATATGTGTAGAACACTTGAACTAGTTTATTTTCTTTTAAATAATCCTAGATTATTAGCTGCTGTGGACAGAATTAAATTTGTCACAAAACTACACGAACCCACTTTTTCCAGATTTCTAAAAGTTGGAAAACGGAGCGCGCTCCGCCAAACGGGACCGCCCCACCGTGTACCAAGTGTACCGAACGGTGCACGCAGCGTAACCGGACACGTAAAAAATTGTGAGAACTGATTCGGAAGCGTGTGCGCGCCAGAATCAGGCCGTATCCGCGGACACACTCCGTGTCGCAACTTTTGTGGAAATCGTGCGTATTTTGTGCACACTTGTCAGATTGTGACAAAACTTATGCCACTGGACTCGTGGTAACGCGCTGGTCCTATGACCAATTTTCACGCAATTCTGAGACGGTTGACCAAATCGCCAATTGGCGGGCCCACAGTTGACTTTTTGGACAAAATTGTGTTCGGCTCATCGGAATCCACATTTGGACATACCGTTGGGTTCGTATTGACATCTAGAGTTATTTGACCTATAGTTTATCCCATTTAGAGACTGTTACCCTCGGCACGCTTTTCGGTGCAAAGTGGGCCACACGTGGACCCCACTTTTGCCCAAAATTACCGTTTTGCCCCTGTGCCCAAATTGGACGAAAGGGATGTACTTTTTAGCTATTTTGCTCATTCCGAAAATGTTGGTGATATTTATTTCAGCATCCGGAGACGTTTGTTCGGAGTCCTTAGTTCCAGGTTCCGTGTCCTTGACATTTGGACGCGTACACTTTACAGATTTCTTGCCAGGCAAGTATACCTTGCCATTGTACTGTATTTACATTCCATATGAGGCATGCATGTTTATTTTCTGTTTATTTAGTTCATTTATTTTAACTGCTATATAAACTGCGCGTCCAAGGAAACTTGGGTGCAACGACGGTGTCGTCGTACTATGTTTTTATTTATGTATATGCATTGGACCTACTTTATGAGACTACCCTATTTTCATGAGGCATTTATGTTTCATTGGCCATGACACTATTCTTACACGAGTGTGAGTCACATGTAGGACACGGACTTGCGTACTCGGCTGGCCACTAGTACGTATAGGTCCTACGACGGATAGGGATAACTGCCAATAAAAACTTTGCATGCTAGTAGACCTGGCGGTTATTAGAGGTTTATCGTGTCATGGACATGACATGCTTAGAGCATTGGGTGGAGAGAACAACAAGTACCGCATTTGAGCTCCTTTGTACTTTTTTCTATTGTGCGGCCGGATTCTCCGCCGGAGATACGGGAGATGATGACCACTATATATTATATTATTATCAGGCGGGCCTCCGGCGTTCGAAAGTCATCGTGCCTTTGTAGGCCCCTGGATCTCCAATAGAGAACCATGCCAAATCCCAGTTTTCAGCCAGATAGCTCACTTGTGGGGAAAGGTGTTCTTAACTGCATTCACTTAGACGGTTAGGCGACCCCAATGGATGTTTATTTTCAGTACTTTATTGGCATATGCTTTTTGTATCTTGTTACGTCCCTCTGAGGACCTGATCCCTTTCCAGATATAGATGAGCAGGAGTACCCGCAGGAGTATGGGCCTGGACCTGACGCTACATATCAGTCGGAGGCGATCTTACCTTTTGATTATATGTGATTCATTGCAGCTGTTTAGAGATTCTAGTTGCTTTTATTTTTCGAGACATTTATTCTTATATTAGAGTTTATTCTCTTCTCTCTTTAGTAGTTTATTATAGTCGATTTGCAGTGGATTTGTTTCCACCCGACTATCACACTTTGAGATTACTATTTGAGACTGCTTCTTTGATATTCAGTTATTGATTTCCATTTATCCATTATTTGTGCTGTGGATGAGATATAGAACTGCGTGTGACTTGTTGTGACATATATTACCACTGTGGATTGGATATTCATGTACAGCGTACGTGTGTATATGGTTTCCATATATTGGACTTCGTATACATACGGCTGGCGTGTTACGTATTCCTAGTCCTACGTATTTTGGGACTGGGGCGTGACAGCCCGGATGCACGATATGGGAAGAGGTAAAAGATTTACCAAGTGCTATCGAAGAGCCTGCTAAGGGGTACAAGTGTGACGGATTTGGTCGCACCCATAACTGGACGAAGAGGAGTATATTCTGGGATCTGCCATATTGGAGCACCAATCTGATCAGACATAACCTTGATGTCATGCATATTGAGAAGAATATGTTTGATAACATAATTAATACTGTAATGGAGGTAAAGGGGAAGACGAAAGATAATCCGAAGGCCAGGTTGGACTTAGAAGAAATATGTAGACGTCCTGTATTGCATTTGATAGAGGAGGGGAATGGAAAGTTAAAGCAACCTAAGTCAGTTTTCTCACTGGAGAAAGAGGATAAAGGTAGACTTTGTAGGTGGATTCAGGGTATAAAGTTTCCAGACGGGTACGTGTCGAACTTGAGAAGATGCGTCGAGAGAAGATGCGTCGACCTCAAGGAGAACAAACTGGTGGGTATGAAGAGCCACGATTGTCACGTATTCATGGAAAGGTTAATTTCGATTGCATTTCAGAAATTCTTACCGCAGGTCGTTTGGGACCCATTGACAGAGCTAAGCATATTCTTCAGAGATCTTTGTTGTACTAAGCTGCTCGTCGATCGTCTAGAAAAGCAAGAGAAGGACATTGCGGTAACACTATGTAAGCTCGAGAAGGTATTTTCTCCTGGATTCTTCGACTCTATGGAGCATTTGCCAATTCATCTTTCCTATGAGGCACGTGTTGGTAGTCCTGTCGGTTATCGGTGGATGTACCCCTTAAAGCGCCATCTGAATCACCTAAAGAGAAAGGTAAAAATCAAGGCACGGGTTGAGGGCTCTATTTGTGAAGCTTATGTTCTCGAGGAGATTACAAACTTTTGCTCGACGTATTTCAAACCGCATGTTGCTACTAATAGGACGAAAGCTTCGAGAAACGATGACGCATATTAAGAATCTAATGATGCAATACTCAAAGTATTCAATGCGTCCGGAAAGCCTTCGAGAAAAATGAAGAAGAGATATTTGAATGACGATGAGCTAAGGGCTGCTCAATTGTATATATTACTCAATTGCGACGAGGATGAAGTGGAGAAGCTAGAGGGGTAAATAATTAATACGTCCACGTTTACATCATCTCAATGTAAGAGTATAAGATACTATTATGCTACTAATCAGCAGTTGCTTCATTGTTTTTCAGCACATATAATGATGAGTTGAGGTTGGTTAGACCCTACATAACAGACGAAGAAGTAGAACAAGATATGAGATGCCATTTTCCTTCTTGGTTGAGCGCATATATAAGATGCTTGGTAATTACTTTTTATTTCTGCACTTGCAAAACAAATAACTTACTATCGCTACTTTGGTATTTAGGTCGATCGTCTAATAACACCCGAGACTGAATCTATTAGAACTCTAGCCAAGGGACCAATTACTGTCGTAAAAATATGGCCAAGTTTCTGTGTGAATGTGTTCAGGTTCAAGTCAACAAATGCTCCTATCAGAGATAGCTTTCTGGATCTTGATTCCACGAAAAACAATTATTTGTGTATCAAATCTTTGAACTACAAAGACGTCAATCCGGACAATAATTATTTTGGCATCTTACGAGAGATTGTGGAGTTGACATATAATTATGGCACAGAACCTGCTAATATCATGCTATTCAGGTGTGAATGGTTTGATCCGATTCAAGATCAAGGTTAAAAAATTGACAAGCATGGCCTTATGGATATAAACTACAAGCGTAGATATCAAGGCTACGAACCATTTGTCCTATCAAGTCACACTACTAGAAAAAGCGGTCTTAGCGACCTATTTTAGCGACATCAAAAGAAACGTCGCTAATAATATAAAAATTAGCGACTCCTTATTAAAACGTCGCTAGACGTCGCTAAATGGCGACATTTGGCGACGTTTAGCGACTTTTATTAAGATTTTAAAAGATAAGTCGCTATAAGTTCAGTTTAGGTCGCTAAACGTCGCTAATATGTCTAATTTAGCGACGTTTAGCGACGTATATAGCGACCTTAATATTGAAAATATTTAGCAACGTGTTTAGCGACGCATTGACGTCGCTAAAATTTAAATTAGCGACGTTTTTATTGGACGTCGCTAAACGTCGCTAAAATTTGGTTAATTAGGGATCGGTTTCATTTTTCCCCATCTGCTAAAATTTCGAAAAGAAAAAAAATTCCCCCCCCGTGCTCCGTCGACCCGCTCTCCACCGCGACTACTCCGGTAAACCCTACTCTCTCTCTCTCTCTCTCTCTCTCTCTCTCACAGGTCACATGTGACATTGACACAAACACGACACACACACAGACACTGACACAGACACGACACACACACACTGACACAGACACTGATCAGGACCTAGGGTTAGGGTTAGGGTTAGGTTTGTTGACATGGGGTTAGGGTTAGGGTTAGGGTTAGGGCCGACTGGCCCAAGTCAACGAGAGAGGTAACAGCAGCAGTGAGCACTGCTTACTAGCAGTGAGCAGGGGGAGACTTGAGGCACATCAGCCCAATGTGCAACAGGCAACTTGGGGAGGCACTGCACAGCTGAACATAGTGTGCATTAAGGTTTAGGTGCATTGTAGTTGGTTGTTAGCTTCTGCAGGCAGGTGTGAGGGGGTCCTAATACAGTGTAAATACTGCATCCTTATGCAGCAACTTACTGAGCCAGTCAGCAACTAGTGCAAGGCAGGATTTGGATGTGTTTGAGATGGGGTTTGAACTCGTATGATTTGAAGGACATGAGGGCAAGTGTTAGATATAATACCAACATCTGAGAGAAGATTGGGTATTCATAGTGATACTATAGTGCACACATGAGTGTGTGGCTCGGGATAAGGGGTAATCAAATATTGAGGAAGAAGGTAAGCAGTAGCAGTGGGTGACTGATTTAAAGAGGTGTATTAGTCAGGTGTTTGAGTGAATATATGTGTTGAAGAGAATAAGTAATAGGTGTGAAGGTTGAGCATTCATATAGGTGTATCCCAGATCTGGGAGTATAGATGGAGTGTTTATATGAGTATAGATGGAGTATTTATATGAAGTATAGAATTTAGAGTACTTAATAGGTGTTGTTGGTACCAGGTGAGTTTTGATTACAGAATTCTTAAGAGTGTATGTGTGTATCAGTGTGCCAGTTTGGGGGGTTAGGTTTTTTTACTAAAGGGAGTGCAGTAATCTGCCGGTAAATGTGAGTGAGTACAGCCACAATGCATGGGGTTATCCATTTCATAGAGCAATAGCCCGTGTACTTGGGAAACTTTTGATGCAAAAATTGTTCAAGCACCAGGTGCCTTAGTGCAATGCCATGACTGCTTTTCCCATAACGGACACTGACCTAGGAGTGTGGTTGGGGGCAGCTGCAGTTCTATAGTATGACACACTATTTGTAGTGTTGACTGCACACTTATAGTGCAGTTCATAGTACTATGAGGTTGGGGGCAGCTGCAGTTTTGATAAATGAAAATATGTATTATATCAGTTATGATTTTTATAGTACGGTTAATTTTGCATGTAATGATTTATATGATACATACTGTCAATTTTGCAGAAGTTTCTAGAAATGGATATGAATTACTATCTACGTCATCGTTCGTGGATGTACAACCGTCATTCTGATGACATGTGCGGTGTGCGGGATAAATTCATTGAGGGTGTACAGCAGTTCCTGCAGTTCGCAAAGGCGTTCCCTCAATACATGGACGGTACCAAAATTAAGTGTCCGTGTGTGAGATATCGCAACAGGAAATATCATCCTAAAGTGGAAGTTACATATCATTTATACTCGAAGGGCTTTACGCCGAATTACTATCAGTGGACCGTGCACGGAGAACTTGTATCTCTAGCATCAGAGTCGGAGCCCTATGTGGAGCCGTATATGGATGTCCAAGACCACGATGCTTATGACGACGGGTTGGTGAACATGGTTTATGATGCGGCGGGGCCTAGTTTCAATCCTGACAATTATGATGCGGCGGGACCTAGTTTTAATCCGGACAATTATGATGCAGCTGAGGAGGCACCGAATGCCGATGCTGCAAAGTTTATGGAGTTGCTTGAGAATGCAAGGACTCCACTATATCCTGGTTGTGAGGATCATTCACCGTTGGAGGTGGTTACAAGATTATTGAGCATCAAGTCCGATTTTAACATGTCGCAAGAATGCTATAATCGACTGCTCGATTTGATTATAGAGATCTTGCCCGAGGGTACAAAGTTGCCTAAAGACTTCTATCGATCTAAGAGGATGGTGAGATCGCTTTGGATGGGATACGAGAAAATTGATGCATGTCGCAACGGGTGCATGTTGTACTACAAAGACGACAAGGATGAAGATGCGTGCAGATTCTGTGGTGCTGATCGCTACAAGGCCACTGTTAGAGGAAAGTCTGTCGGTGCAAGGAAGCCTACCGATTCGATGCACTACTTGCCTTTGACGCCGCGGTTGCAGCGGTTGTTTATGGTTAAGGAGACTGCAGAAAACATGAGTTGGCACAGGCGAAAACAGATCGAAGGAGTATTGGATCATCCATCCGATGGAGAAGCATGGAAGCACTTTGATCGAGAGTATCCATATTTTGCCGAGGAAGCGCGTAATGTCAGATTGGGGCTCTGCTCTGACGGTTTTACCCCATTCGGACTTTCGGGCTCCCAGTATTTGTGTTGGCCTGTGATCGTCACTCCGTACAATCTACCGCCTTGGATGTGCATGAAGACTCCGTATATATTCCTAACCGTTATTATCCCGGGTCCGAACAATCCGAAGAGGAACATCGATGTGTATTTAAAGCCTTTGATAGATGAGTTGAATCAGCTGTGGGAAGTCGGTGCCAACACGTACGATATTTCTAGAAAGCAGAATTTTCAGATGAGGGCAGCACTTATGTGGACCATCAACGACTTTCCGGCCTATGGAATATTATCGGGATGGAGCACCCATGGTCGTCTCTCATGTCCGTATTGCATGGACCATTCTCAGGCTTTCCGTTTGAAACACTGAGGCAAACCGTGCTTCTTCGATTGTCATCGATAATTTTTGCCGAAGGATCATCCATACCGGAGGAATCGGAATGCTTTTCGTGCGAGAGTTGTGGAGAAGGCCAATCCACCGCCAAGGTGGCCCGGATGCACGATATGGGAAGAGGTAAAAGATTTACCAAGTGCTATCCAAGAGCCTGCTAAGGGGTACAAGTGTGACGGATTTGGTCGCACCCATAACTGGACGAAGAGGAGTATATTCTGGGATCTGCCATATTGGAGCACCAATCTGATCAGACATAACCTTGATGTCATGCATATCGAGAAGAATGTGTTTGATAACATAATTAATACTGTAATGGATGTAAAGGGGAAGACGAAAGATAATCCGAAGACGAGGTTGGATTTAGAAGACATATGTAGACGTCCTGTATTGCATTTGATAGAGGAGGGGAATGGAAAGTTAAAGCAACCTAAGTCAGTTTTCTCACTGGATAAAGAGGATAAAGGTAGACTTTGTAGGTAGATTCAGGGTCTAAAGTTTCCAGACGGGTACGTGTCAAACTTAAAAAGATGTGTCGACCTCAAGGAGAACAAACTAGTAGGTATGAAGAGCCATGATTGTCACGTATTCATGGAGAGGTTAATTCCGATTGCATTTCGGGAATTCTTACCGCAGGTCGTTTGGGACCCATTGACAGAGCTGAGCATATTCTTCAGAGATCTTTGTTGTACTAAGTTGCTCGTCGATCGTCTAGAAAAGCAAGAGAGGGACATTGCGGTAACACTATGTAAGCTCGAGAAGGTGTTTCCTCCTGGATTCTTCGACTCTATGGAGCATTTGCCAATTCATCTTTCCTATGAGGCACGTGTTGGTGGTCCTGTCAGTTATCGGTGGATGTACCCCTTCGAGCGCCATCTGAATCACCTAAAGAGAAAGGTGAAAAATAAGGCACGGGTTGAAGGCTCTATTTGTGAAGCTTATGTTCTCGAGGAGATTACAAACTTTTGCTCGACGTATTTCAAACCGCATGTTGCTACTAATAGGACGAAAGCTCCCAGAAACGACGACGCATATCAGGAATCTAATGATGCAATACTCAAAGTGTTCAATACATCCGGAAAGCTCTCAGAAAAAATGAAGAAGAGATATTTGAATGACGATGAGCTAAGGGCTGCTCAATTGTATATATTACTCAATTGCGACGAGGATGAAGTGGAGAAGCTAGAGGGGTAAGTAATTAATACGTCCACATTTACATCATCTCAATGTAATAGTATAAGATACTATTATGCTACTAATCAGCAGTTGCTTCATTGTTTTTCAGCACATATAATGATGAGTTGAGGTCGGTTAGACCCTACATAACAGACGAAGAAGTAGAACAAGATATGAGATACCATTTTTCTTCTTGGTTGAGCGCATATGTAAGATGCTTGGTAATTACTTTTTATTTCTGCACTTGCAAAATAAATAACTTACTATCGCTACTTTGGTATTTAGGTCGATCGTCTAATATCACCCGAGACTGAATCTATTAGGACTCTAGCCAAGGGACCAATTACTGTCGTAAAAATATGGCCAAGTTTCTGTGTGAATGGGTTCAGGTTCAAGTCAACAAATGCTCCTATCAGAGACAGCTTTCTGGATCTTGATTCCACGAAAAACAGTGGTTTGTGTATCAAATCTACAAACTACAAAGACGTCAATCCGGGCAATGATTTTTTTGGCATCTTACGAGAGATTGTGGAGTTGACATATAATTATGGCCCAGGACCTGCTAATATCGTGCTATTCAGGTGTGAATGGTTCGATCCGATTCAAGATCAAGGTTGGAAAATTGACAAGCATGGCCTTGTGGATATAAACTACAAGCGTAGATATCAAGGCTACGAACCATTTGTCCTATCAAGTCAGGCTCAGCTCGTGTACTTTACAACTTATCCTAGACGGGGGACAGCGAGGTCGGATTGGTGGGCAGTATGCAAGACTAAAGCTAGAAATACCTTTGACATTGACGAAATAGCTTATCAGGAGGATGATCTACCTCTTGTAACAAATATTGTAGATGTGGACTCAACGGAAGTTACTCATTACACGAGTAATAATGTAGAAGATGTAGAATTATCCGAAGAGGACGACGAAGTAGATGAAAGTGAAGACGAGGAAGAGGAAGAGCAGGACGAGGAAGGCGAACAAGATGAATTTTCTGAAGATGATTGAAAATATAAAATATTCCATGTAGAATGTAACTGTATTTGGACTGTAAATATTGCATGTAGAAGTAGATGTTGACATTAACGAATATATGTATTATATTTTGACTGTATAATGCTTTGAGATATGTATCACATTTCGACTGTAGAATGTAGTATATATTTGTGTTTCTCTATATTCATCATATATTGTTATCATATATGACAGGACGACGCGGAGGATTCGGCAGGTCCCGAGGTAGACAGAGTGCCACTCCGGTACTGCCTACTGTTGGTTCCGGATCATCGTCGCCCAGTACTCCAGTATATCGATCAGTCACATCTCCGACTGCGACGACGTTGCATGGCATCACTCCTGGGACGAGTAGTTCCAGGCGTGATAGTACTCCCTCGTCCAGCGTTCCTCCTGCTGACGGAACCATGGAGACAGATGAGCATGTAGAGGAGGTCGTGCCGACGTTGTCCCAGCATCAGCAAGATCCTCCATGCGCACCACCGGAGGAGACGAGGACAGAGATTTGGGCCGACGGTACAAAGTAAGTCAATTAGATGGTTTAGTATATATTTTTGTTTCTCTTTATTCATCGTATATTGACTTTTTCAGTAATCTAAATTATTATTTCTGTATAGATATCGTCCATCGTCGGTTCAGAGACGCCTGGGCCAATTTCTGAGGAACAACTACGGTGGCCCTTGGATCAACTACTCTGAGGCTCCGGAGGAGAGGAAGGCATTCTGGTTTGCGCACTTCCAGGTAAAAGTATATTAAATAAATCCTTTAATTTATGCATATTCGTGATGCTAACTTAATGAATTATTTATTGTAGCAAACGTATTTTTATCCTCCGCACCGGACCGAGTTGATCGAGCGGCTCTTTCCTACCGTTGCCGCCAAGCTTATCCGAGATGCTCTGGATGACCAGAAGGCTCGTGATCGTGCTGGAAAACCGATCCAAGGTTGGATCACGCCTGAGCAGTGGACTGCGATGAGGGCTAAATTCAACGATCCGAGCTACAAGAAAAGGTCTAAGAAGGCCAAGGCGGCTAGGCAGAATGCTGCCAAGTGGTGTGGTGGCTCGATTCCAATGACGGAACATTTTCGTCGTTTGGTATGTTTTTTCTTTTAAAATATATTATTTTAATATAAGTACCATAAAATGGTACTTGGAAAAAATATTTAAGTTTAGTAATAAAAAATATATTTTTAACAGGTACAGAGGGGTGAGGATGCAAACATGGTGACCGTCTTCTTGGCCACCCATCGCAAGGACGGAAATCTCATTGATGAGAGGGCCTCACAGACCTATGTAAGTATTACTTTACTTTGTGTTTATTTTAATATAACTTAGGCAATTATTGAGTTTCCAAACCTTTTCTAGGCCGAGTATCTTAGGCTTCGTGAGCGGGCGACTGCTAGTGCACCTACACCTGGAGAGGCTGGTGCTTCGTCGCAGCCCGGTCCATCTCCGTCGGCGGACGACCTGTGGGTGACCGCAGCTGGTGGTCTCCAGAGGGGTACGTACTACGGTACGGGCTCCTATGGCGCCCTGGTTGCGACGCAGTCATCTAGGGCCTCCCCGACAGCTGTGCATTCCACACACCCCTCGCAGTCGCAGCCCTCGCAGTCGTCGGCCAGAGTCCAGGAGGCCGTCCAGGAGGTCGTTGACCGTCAGATTGCGTCTCTCCGTGACGACTTGCTGCGAAGTATGGAGGACCAGTCCCGGTCCCAGCCGCAGGCGGACGATCCGATGCTCATCGCACGATTGGATATGCTCGATCGCAGCATAACGGAGCTACGAGAATTGACAAATGATATTAGAGCCTCCAATGATCGCAACATCATGGAGCTGCAGGCGTCACAGCTATCGATGGGCGAGAAGCTGATGAGGATGCAGGCGTCACAGCTATCGATGGGCGAGAACCTGACGAGGATGCAGGATTCAATGGGTGATAGCAGTACGAGGCTGTTATCTACCCTGGATTCTTACAACCAGCGACTCGCAGACTTGGAGCGGGCACGGCCTCCACCGACGTCATTGCCTTCTCCATCGACATCGGTGTCGATTTTACGGGACGAGTATGAGGAGTTGTTATCCTTCAAGCGCGCCGCTGGTCAGCCTCCTGCAGATCCGTAGTAGTATAGTTATTTTTATTATTATTTATGAATTATTGATACTTCAACAATAGACATGATGTATGATGCTTCTTGTGGTCTTTAATTTTTTAGTTAATTTAATTGGATTATATAGTTATCCACATTTAATTGGATTGATACTTCTTGTGGTCTTTAATTTAATTGGATTATGTAAAACTGCAGAGAATCACCAATGTTTGCTTCTGCACATTATTTTTTTTTTATTTTTTTTAAAAAATTAGCGACGTTATTAGCGACGTTTAGCGACGTTTAGTGACGTTAATTTACGTCGCTAATTACGTCGCTACTTAGCGACGCTGTAAAACGTCGCTAAGGACGTCGCTAATGACGTCGCTAATTACGTCGCTAAAGGTTGCCAATTGCTGACATGGCAGTATAGCTAGGTCATTAAAGACGTCGGTGTAACATCGCGATAGATGTCGCTAATCAGCGACGTTTAGCAACTTTTCTAAACGTCGCTTTTTAGTGACTTGGCATCGCAAAACGTCGCTAAATTTAGCGACACATTAAAGTCGCTAAAAAATGCCGGCATAGCGACGTTTAGCGATGTTTTTTGTTTTAGCGACTTGATGTTTTCCGACTGCTTTGAAACGTCGCTAATTACGTCGCTAAACCTAATTAGCGACAATTTTTGGTTATTTAGCGACGTTTTTAGACGTCGCTAATTTGACTTTTTCTGGTAGTGTCAGGCTCAGCTCGTGTACTTCACAACTTATCTTAGACGGGGGACAGCGAGGTCGGATTGGTGGGCAGTATGCAAGACTAAAGCTAGAAATACCTTTGATATTGACGAAATAGCTTATCAGGAGGACGATCTACCTCTTGTAACAAATATTGTAGATGTGGACTCAACGGAAGTTACTCATTATACGAGTAATAATGTAGAAGATGTAGAATTATCCGAAGAGGAAGATGAAGTAGATGAAAGTGAAGACGAGGAAGAGGAAGAGGATGACGAGGAGGGCAAACAAGATGAATTTTCTGAAGATGATTGAAAATAAAATATATTGCATGTAGAATGTAACTATATTTTGACTGTAGAATATAGATCAAGGTTGGAAAATTGACGAAGTAGAATGTAACTATATTTTGACTGTAAAATATATTCCATTAACGAATATATGTATTATATTTTGACTGTAGAATGCTTTGAGATAGAGATATGCATCACATTTCGATTGTAGAATGTACTATATATTTGTGTTTCTCTATATTCATCATATGTTGTTATCAGATATGACAGGACGACACGGAGGATTCGGCAGGTCCCGAGGTAGATAGAATGCTCCTCCGGTACTGCCTACTGTGGGTTCCGGATCATCGTCGCCCAGTACTCCAGTATATCGATAACTCACATTTCCGACTGTTGGGACGAGTAGTTCTAGGCGTGATAGTATACCCTCGTCCAGCGTTCCTCCTGCTGATGGAACCATGGGGATAGATGAGCATGTCGAGGAGGTCGTGCCCACGTTGTCCCAGCATCAGCAAGATCCTTCATGCGCACCTCCGGAGGAGACGAGGACAGAGATTTGGGCCGACGGTACAAAGTAAGTCAATTAGATGGTTTAGTATAATATATATCGTATATTTCTTTATTCATCGTATATTGACTTTTTTAGTATTCTAAATTATTATCTCTGTATAGATATCGTCCATCGTCGGTTCAGAGACGCCTGGGCCAATTTCTGAGGAACAACTACGGTGGCCCTTGGATCAACTACGTACTCTGAGGCTCCGGAGGAGAGGAAGGCATTCTGGTTTGCGCACTTCCAAGTAAAAGTATATTAAATAAATCCTCTAATTTATGCATATTATATAACTTATCCGTGATGCTCACTTAATAAATTATTTATTGTAGCAAACATATTTTTATCCTCCGTACCGGGCCGAGTTGATCGAGCGGCTCTTTCCGACCGTTGCTGCCAAGCTTATCCGAGATGCTCTGGATGACCAGAAGGCTCGTGATCGTGCTGGAAAACCGATCCAAGGTTTGATCATGCCTGAGCAGTGGACTACGATGAGGGCTAGATTCGACGATCCGAGCTACAAGGAAAGGTCTGAGAAGGCCAAGGCGGCTAGGCGAAATGCTGCCAAGTGGTGTGGTGGCTCGATTCCGATGACGGAATATTTCCTTCGTTTGGTATGTTTTTTCTTTTAAATTATATTATTTTAATATAAGTACCATAAAATAGTAGTAGGAAAAAATATTTAAGTTTAGTACTAAATAATATATTTTTAACAGGTACAGAGGGGTGAGGATGCCAACATGGTGACCGTCTTCTTGGCCACCCATCGCAAGGACGAAAATCTCATTGATGAGAGGGCCTCGCAGACCTATGTAAGTATTACTTTACTTTGTGTTAATTTTAATATAACTTAGACAATTATCGAGTTTCCAAACCTTTCTAGGCCGAGTATCTTAGGCTGCGTGAGCGGGCGACTGCTAGTGCACCTACACCTGGAGAGGCTGGTACTTCGTCGCAGCCCGCTCCAGCTCCGTCGGCGGACGACCTGTGGGTGAACGCAGCTGGTGATCTCCAGAGGGGTACGTACTACGGTACGGGCTCCTATGACGCCCTGGTTGCGACGCAGTCATCTAGGGCCTCCCCGACAACTGTGCATTCCACACAGCCCTCACAGTCGCAGCCCTCGCAGTCGTCGGCCAGAGTCCAGGAGGCCGTCCAGGAGGCCGTTGACCGTCAGATTACGTCTCTCCGTGACGAGTTGCTGGGAAGGATGGAGGAGCAGCCCCGATCTCAACCGCAGGCGGACGATCCGATGCTCATCGCACGATTCGATATGCTCGACCGCAGCATGACGGAGCTCCGGGAATTGAAAAATGATATTAGAGCCTCCAATGACCACAACATCATGGAGCTGCAGGCGTCATAGGTATCAATGGGCGAGAGGCTGACGATGATGCAGGATTCAATGGTTCATAGCAGTACGAGGCTGTTATCTACCCTGGATTCTTACAACCAGTGACTCGCAGACTTGGAGCGGGCACGGCCTCCTGGTGCGCCTACATCGACACAGACTCCACCGACGTCACTGCCTTCTTCATCGACATCGGTGTCGATTCCACGGGACGAGTATGAGGAGTTTTTATCCTTCAAGCGCGCCGGTGGTCAGCCTCCTGCAGATCCGCAGTAGTATAGTTAGTTACTGGATATTTATATTTTTTATTATTTAGGATGCGATTGTATGGATATAAATTTGCCATATTCTTTACGTTTACGATGAGATTTGCTGGATGCTTTCTTTTCTTCAAATTTTATTATATTATTCATATTTTGGTTTACAACTGATGACTCATACTTAGCCTGTATTTACCCAGTGCACAAGAAATTTTCCCCTTGGTGTTGCTACTGTGTTCTTTATTCAATTATTTCTACTACCATCATATACCTGATAATGAACCCAAGGGGGTTGGAAAACCCAGAAATGCAATATTTTTTTGTTAAAAATTAGCGACATTTTTAGCGACGTTAACTTAAGTCGCTAAAAACATCGCTAATTAGCAATGCTGTAACAAGTCGCTAAATATGTCGCTAATGACGTCGCTAAAATCGTCGGTGTACGTCGCAAACTGCTGACATGGCAGTATTGCCAGGTCATTAAAGACGTCGGTGTAACGTCGCTATATAAGTCGCTAATTAGCGACGTTTAGCGACTTCAATAAACGTCGCTATTTAGTGACGTGGCGTCGCTAAACTTCGCTAAATTTAGCGACACATTAAAGTCGCTAAAAACGTCGGTATAGCGACGTTTAGCGACATTTTTATTTTAGCGACTTGGTTTTTTCCGACTGCTTTAAAACGTCGCTAATTACGTCGCTAAACCAAATTAGCGACAATTTTTGGTTATTTAGTGACGTTTTTAGACGTCGCTAATTTGACTTTTTCTGGTAGTAATTAATGACATGTTAAGTTGTTAAAATTGCTAGCAACACATCAAACTCAACTGACTCTTGTGGTCAGTAAGAAGAGATATAATCTTTCTGGCTGGATGGAGGTCTCGGGATTAAACCGCGTAGGAGGTGTTGGGAGCAGTAGACCCAAATGACATGCAATGCAGCGTGCGTAAAGTTATGTACCTATTGCCGAGAATCTCAAAGAAAAAAATTAAAAAACTGCTAGCAACACAAACTCCCTGCAGACCAAATGCAAACGTTTTTTTTTTAAAAAATTGTTTAAAAAGACAAATGTAGACCCCTAAAAGAAATTATATTGGCTAGACTTGAGTTGTATAACTCACGGTATTGACGAAACCATCTATGTTCCAATTAGGGGGCTGTCTAGCTAGATCAGTGTAATGGGCTAAAAATAGGAAGGTGACATCTTGTGCGGTGAAAGTAAAATGTATATGTTTTTAAATTTTATCGTAGGTTTGTGTATGCTCGTACTACTTTTAATGTTTGGATAAATAATTTAACTTTTATATCTTAGAACTGGTCAAATGCGGTCTGTGTTTGGAATATTTATGAAGGGAGTAAAAAAAAAGTAAAAAAAAAAGTACATTATAACAATAACAAACATAATTAATTATCTAAAAAAATTAATAATTATTATTAATACTATTTAACTTTTTTTATTTTAAATATTAACAATTAGCATAACCAAAAAATTTATTATCTAATTGATTTAATTTTTATTAACTAAATATTTAACTTAATTATTAATAATTAATTTTTTATTAACTAATTATTTAACTTTTTATTATGTAATTATTTTATATAACTTAATTATTATATATAGTCTCTATAATTCTTAATTTTTTCTCTCTTCTTAATCCATTTTCAAATATTTTGTTTGCTCTTCACAACCAAAGTCGACCATCCACTAGCTCCTCGCACACGAAATCTTTAACTCCTTCCGTCCTGTCTACCACAAAGTCGTCGTTGCCTAGCCCCGTTTCCCCCGCGTCCTTCTCCGTCGTGTATGCACCCTCAATGCCCTTTACCGCCTCGATCTCTTCCTCCTCCTACTACTCTTTTTTAACCAACACTTCATCAAAGCCGCAGCTAGTGCCGATGCTAATGAGCAAGTTCATTGTGGCCGCTGGGGAGGGGGGGGTCTTCCTTCTTTGAAGTTATTTACGGTGGTGGGAGTTCATCCAACTTGTCCAGCATGGTGATAGTCGACTCCAATTTTTTTAGCAAAACATCAATAACTCCACCGGAAGTTCTTACAGGAACCGTGTTGTCCAATTTTGACAACAATAAAACTCGTACATCCTTAAAAATGACCGCTTCCCTCCACATCCTTACAAAAATAAGGATGTGAGATGTGAAGAGAATGGAGTGAACTTTCACCCGATAGGAACTTATAGGAATGATTTTTCCTAGCTCCTGTCTTCAGTTCCGCATCGAACTAAACAGTGAAACTCCTACACCCCTCCACTTCCACAGAGTTTCACACTTCACCACTGAGTTTCGATTATCCAAACAGCCCATCAGAGGAGAAAGTAATTTCTGTTGGAAAAAATAAGACATTTTTCGTCTTTGTGATGAGATGAGAATAAAAAAAAAAATAGAAGAGAAGAGAAAATAAAAGAGATTGCACACACACACGATTTATCGAGGTTTGACTCAATTTGAGCCGACGTCCTTCGTTCGCCCCTTCTTCACTGTTTTCACTATAATTAAATAAAAGATTACAAAGGACCTTCTCTCAAGTTAGTACAACATAACTTGAGGATCACTTTCTCTCACAAACTTACTTGAGATGGATTACAAGTGTGAGGATTACAAAATGGAAGAGAAAAGAAAATAAGAGAGCTTGCATACACACTTTCTCTCAAGTTGGTACAACATAGCATCCATCATCAATGCTGCATGCAAGTAGAATGCATGCAGAATATAAACATGTAGGCTATTTCAGATGGTCAGAACTTCTTTAATAGACCTCCAATGACCTGGTTCAAAATCTGGATGAAAAAAAAAAAATTCTACAACTTTCGTATTGAAGACCGAGACAAATAATGACTACAATATATCCAAAATAGCCTCCAAAAACTGAATCTTGCCACAAAAATTGTACCAAAAAATGGCTAAGTACTTGGCCGAACCCAACCAAGGGTGACCGATTTTCATGGATCAAATCTATATTGTTTCATCATGGGGATGGGCCATCAATCTCGAGAAAGTTTTCAAACATTAGTAATACATGGCTTCATTCGATAAACGTTATGCTTCTCTTTTGGTAGAGGCTTCGTCATCATGTCAGACAAATTTTGGCTTGTATCAATCTTCTTAATGTGCATCAGACGATTCTCCAAAGCATCTTGGATCAAATGATGTCGTACATCGATGTGCTTTGCCTTGAGTGATATGTAGCATTCTTACTCAAGTCAATGGCGCTCTGACAGTCATAATATAAAGTTTACTTCTCTTGCTTGAGAGATAACTCATTCAGAAAATTCTTCATCCACTAGAGCTCCTTACTGGCTTCTGTAGCAGCGATATATTCAGCTTCTGTGGTGGATAGAGCGATACACATTTGCAGCTTTGATTTCCATAATACGGCTCCCCCTGCAAAGGTAAACAAATATCTCGATGTGGAATTTCTTTTGTCCAAGTCACCCGCCATATCAGAATCAGTGTAACTTTCCAAGATAGATTTTCCATTTCCAAAACATAAAGAACCTTTAGAGGTTCCTCAAAGATATCTTAGGATCCACTTTACTTATTTTCAATGTGCTTTACCAGGATTGGCAAAAAAATGACTTATAACTCCAATTGCATATGCTATGTCGGGTCTTATACAAACCATGTGAACCCCCTCACCCAAAATTAGGCCTACTTGTCTTAGATAATGAAACTAGGGCTAGTTTGAATCCAATTGGAAATAGAACACGGTATTTTATTTAATTTTGTGATATTTATATCACTTAGTGTACCTTACTATTGCTTCGATAATTGGAGCACTACACTAGCCATTGCCTTCCTACAAACTTTACATCCTTGTCCTAGACGTGCCCGTCCTCTATTCTGACCTCGGTGTAACTTATAATTATGCTCTCTTGTGCTATATTTTAGTCGCATAATATTCGTCGCAGACGTTTATATTTAATTCTAAATAATTCCAACTTTGTATCCTTGTGCGTTCCAATCAAAATTGGAGACACAATCTTGACCCGTTTCGTGCAACCCAATTTATGATAAAATTCTATTTTGAGTACTTTATGTCCATGACTCTCGTGTCCCACCTAATTTTATCCCCATGTACTTCTAATTAATTAAAGAACACCATGCGCATTAATTTTAATTAAATTAATCCAATTTCCATCTTTGTGTAATTTTCTATTTGTTGGGTGCATTTATGCAAAATTGCATTAAGGTGTCTACACCATTGGACAATAGATGAAGAAACCCATTTTTCCCTTCACATAAAATTTTTCTATAATTTTCAAAGTGTGCAAACGCGCAACATCGCCCCTCATTTAATCCTAGCCATTACATTTAAATAATGCAAATCCTAGCCCTCCAAACATTCCCATATGAGCCCAAGGCCCAATCCCAAGAAGAGTTGACCAAGTCCAAAATTTTTTAGGTCAACAAAACCCCTTCACATGTATAAATATATTTTTCCTATTTTTTTCACCCAAAATCACCCCAACCTAAACATCCCTAGCCGAATACTACACCCTCCCCTACTATTCATCTTCCTCCTCCTTCTGATTCCCCTGCAGCCACTACCTTGCCAGAGGCCGTCGACCGAGCCTCGCCACCGGGCATCCTGTCTTCATCTCCTCCTCCTCCTCGCCTGGACGGCTGAACCCTCTTCCTCTCCGTCACACACCACCATCCTCCTCGTCTACTTCCTCTATCCCGAGCCATCCTTCTTCGCCGGAGCTCCGCCGCGGCCATCTCCGCTAACCACCACCGTCACCTGCACATCGAGCCACCGATCCTCTCTCCCAGCCATCACCATTACCACCATCACCTCTCTGCCAGCAGCCTGCACAACCGGAGAACCACCCGCCGGACCTCCCTCTTCCTCTTCCCTGAGCAATCACTACCCGACCTCTCCCTCTCGCCGGAGATCACAGCGACACCACCGCTATCTCCCTCTCCATCTTCTTCCCTCCTCCGCCTGACCTCGACCCACCTCCGCCTGACCTCACCCCGCATCACCATCTTTCCTCCTCCTCGACGGAATAGCACGTCCCGAGCCTCTGCCATTGACCACCAGCAACACCACCACACCACCAGCAATACCACCACCAGCCACCTCGTTTGAGTCTTCCCTCGACTCATCTTTCATGTACCTCAACCTCCAGCAAGCTCCCTCAGCCTTGCCATCCTCTATGTCCTCCTTCCCCTTCACTGACCTCCTTGGCCGGATTTCGACGAGCATCAACCCATCATTCACATCATCACCCCTATCATCATCCTCGTCATCACCATCATCCTATTCACCATCTACATCATCCCAATCA